>JABFPB010002586.1:0-19663 GCA_022817645.1 Ceratoteleas bidentatus
GGGCGGAAAAGTGGCCCGCGGGCGCAAAATGCAATTTTGCGCCCTAGGGCCTTTTTTCCGCCCGCTCAATTTTCCGCCCAATCATTTTCCGCCCGAGGGCGGAAAAGAACCACTTTGCGCCCGATATGCAGGCACGAAAAAGTTCATTTTTTGTGCAGGTATGACAAAAAAATTATTTGCGGAAGCTACAATCTTAGTTTTGTTTCATCACATGTTTTTATGTTTGCAGCGGCAACAGTCTGTGGCCTGTGTGCTGAGCACATGCCGGAATTGTCATCGAATCGGTACGGTCACCTCTCTCTCGCACCGACTCGGCAACAATGCCGGCGTATGCTCAGCACCAGCCGCGGACTGTTGCTACTACAAACATGTAAACATGTAACATCAACAAGCCGCATCATGGTAATTCTACAGGAAGTCTGGTGGATATCACCGACATTTTTTTCTCTGTAATTTTATTTGTTGCTAATAGTTTTTAATATGGATACCATAAATACCTTTAAAAAAAGAAATTACATCTTCTAGTAAAATTTTTTGGAAGATATAGCTACGAAATATGCTGATTTGCGAACATAATGAAGCCTGTTGCCATACGGATACCATACTTCATCACACAGTTTCAGATATGGTAGTAATTTAGATATATTTGCCATTTGGTTTTCTCGGTGCAGGTTAAAATCAAACTGTTGAATATAGCAAGATAATTTCTCATGTTGCAGGTGGAACAAGCGACTGAAAAAGTACCTGAAATTGTTGGAATAGTCATAAGCTGCGTAATACTGTTATTCATAATAATCGGAATTACCTATTGGTGTAGAAATCGATGCCTTGTTTCAAAAGTCAAAAGAAATTCGATAACTGTAAGACAACTATTTGTTACTTATTTTAGTTTGTAAATAAAATAACTTCGTTTTTTTATAAGAATTTATTTCAGAGAAACAAATTACCGCTTAAGACATCTGAAGAAAATCGCATTTTGCGCTCCCTTGAAACAGAAAATATCGTTTACAAAAGCTAAGACGACGAAAACTTCTTTTCTCTATTACAACTCCAGCTTCCCACACGGAGCGGGTCTTCGAGCTCTAAAAGCATAGATGGGATCCATGCGATTCCAGCACGAGTTTCATGTAATTTTTACGTGAGTCTCGTGCTCCAAAAGTATGGATTTCGTGCTATTAAGCACGGACCAATGCACGCTATCACGGTTCATGTAATTTTGACGTGGGTCTCGTGCTATAAAAGCATGGATTTTCATGCCACAAACGCAAGAAGATTTTCATGCTAATAAAGCACGGTACCTCATGCTTTTAGAGCTCGAAGACCCGCTCCGTGCAGTCAACGCACTTTCCAGAATGAATTCATGGTGAACTAAAAATGAGTTCACATTGCAGTCCAAAGTGATTCCAAAGTGAATCACTTTGGAATCCAAATTTCTGACTTTTTCCGTTCACTGTGAATGACTAAATTGAATGAACGTAATATGAACGTAATATGAATGAAAAATGAATGAAAAATGAATGAAAAGTGAACCAAAAATAGAGGAAAAGTGATTGAAAAGTGAACGAAAACCGAAACAAAAATGAAGGAAAAGTGATTGAAAAGTGAACGAAAAACTAACGAAAAATGAATGAAATAGGAAAAAAAATGAATGAAATGTGAACGAAAAATGAATGAAATGTGAACGACAAATGAACGAAAAATAAATTAAAAAATTAATTCGATAATTTATTTTTATTAAATTAAAAAATGAATAATCTTTCCAACTCGCCATCGTCTGGAACCCGAGACTCCGCAGTGGCGATCTGCGCCGCTATCCAGTCGACGTAGGAACTGACGTATCAGCTAAGTGTCGAACGCCTAGATACCTGCCAGCCAATTCTATGGTCTAAAGTATCTAGGTGTACGATTCTTAGCCAAAACATCAACTTCTGCGGCCGAGTGGACAGTAGCGCAGATCGTCACCGCAGAGTCTCGGGTTCGAGACTCCGTGGTGGCGAATTGAACATTTTGTATTTAATTTTTAGTTCACATTCATTTTTCGTTCATTTTTCATTCATTTTTTGTTCACTTTTCATTCACTTTTCGTTCATTTTTCGTTCATTTTACGTTCAAAGAACATTCACATAACATTCATTTTTCGTTTACATTGAATTCAGTATGGTCGTTCACAGTGAACGGAAAAAGTCGGACATTTGGATTCAAAAGTGATTCACTGTGGAATTACTTTGGATTCCAATGTGAACTCATTTTTAGTTCAAAATGAATTCTAGGCTTGTCAATTGAACTTTTGCCTTTTTCACATTTATTTCTGTATTTCTGTTTGTACTTGATATAAAATTCGAAAAAGCAGTCCCAATGTGTAATCAGTTTATAAGGAACCCAAAACACACGAAAAACATAAAAAATATATGAATAATAGTAAGATTTTCACATTTGAACTCTGAACTGTTCATTGAACATGTTTATGAATAGTTCAAGTTCAAATACAAATATCTCATCATTGTGATTTTTATCTTATTATTTTTTCATGTGTTTTGGATTCCTTATACACTGATTACACATTTGGACTGCTTTTTCGAATTTTATATAAAATAGAAATAGAGATATCGAAATAAATGCAAAATTTCAATTTACAAGCCTAGTTAAAAGACTGATTTCAAACATTCGTCTGTAATTTAAATCAAAACATCAATCTAAGAATAGAAAAGAATTCGTTTTGTAAGTTTGAATCTAGATTTTGGAATTTTGAACATAAACGAATTCTTTTTAAAGAATTCAAAACTGGTTATGGGAAACATTCATAAATTACCTGAATAGAACGGAATAGAATAGAATCGAAATTCAAATGGCGAATTCGGAATCTTTCTACTGAGGAATTCATTGTTTAATAATCAATTCTTTTCTATTCGTATCTATCAAATATTTTTGCAGTGGAATTCTTATGCTTGAAATAATTCGAGGCAGATAAAAAGAGAGATTTTAGAGCGCCTTCGATGGCTTTAAAGGACCTCTGGTCCTCAGACGACAAACTCTCGAAAGTCAGCAGTTTCGAGTCATCCAGTATGACCACCAAAGTCACGCGAAAGAGGACCTCGGAATCGGGAGGGATTCGGGGGAGGCAGCCCATGTGTGTCCGTATGCGAAATCCGGGTGGATCAGAAACCGCTCGAAAAAGAGGATGTATGACAGTAACCGCGAAACTTCGCTGGTTCCCCTTTTCACGATGTATTTGTAAACCTGGAAGAATAATAAAAGTAAAATAAGATAATAAATGAATAAAAAAATAATGAATTTGATTATGCATTTTTTTCTATTTTAATTAAGTTAATTTTTAGTTTTCAATGGCGCATTCGAAAAGTATTCACAACAATTATTGTTGTGAATCTTTTCAGAACACGCATTCTAGAACTATAAGAATATACATTGAGTGTATATCTATATATGTTATAGATATAGATATACAAACAATGCATTTTTAGAATACGTGTTCGGAAAGTTTCATAACAACACAATCGATTGTATTGCTGTGAATACTTTCCGAATGCCCCACTGATTCGAATACAGTTTTTGTTGCCTTCTTTCACGAACGCGATATCTACTGCAGCGCACCTGTGTGTTATCTCACTAACAACTTTCTTTCAAAACTTTTGTCGATAACTTAATACAGTTTTTTTGACTTAATTGTTTTACAGTTCCATTTTTCTTTTAAAAATCTGTACTACTCTTAACTAATAATTATTCCTAAAGATAGACACAAATACAAAACATTAATATCATATTTATGTTATAATAAATAATAATTCACTACATTTTGAGAAAAAGTATTAAAAATAAACAAACTTCTGGCACGCATCCCGACGGTAACAAACGGACGTCGGTAAGGAAGATCCCACATTATTTGAATTCTGGAGGGACCGAGAAGCCTGCTTCTCCTCAGCACTTCTCGCGGCATTTCTCGATTTGCCCGCCCGGCGAAAAACCGAGGGAATCGAACTCCTACGATGATACAAGCTGATATCCTTACGTGAGAAGTTCTGAGCATAATACCTATTTCTACGACGAAATCTGTACAAATACTCGATTAAAGGTAAGCGATCCCACACTAATTTAACCTCTTTCTCGATACAACGGTTTCCAATCATAACCTATACTTTTGACTTTACACTAGCTTCTACTATAAATATTGCATTCAAATTAAACTTAAATACCACAATCACCGAAGTACAATTAAATTCACAACTGTTTGCATTTTCTCTGCTAGAATTTGTTGATAAAAAGTTGTATATTGATGGAAAATGTGGTTTTTAAATTTTTGAAAAATTGTCAAGAAACATGACTTTTCACATTTTTGTGCTCCAATTATATTTCAATAATTTTCTGTTGGTAAAAAATGTGATTTCCAGATTTTTGAGATAAACATGGAGCCTTTAAAAATTCACTTGGACGCCCTGGAAACAGCGGGAAAAATGCTGGACAAACACATCCTCGCAGATAACAATTTCCCACCGCTGATAAGTTTACTCCAGTACAACACTCAAACTGGTCCGACAGTCAGTGGTTTGGATGTGTACGATTATCCGAATTTGAATGCCCTGTCCTCGAGCTCTACTTCCTCGACTTTGTACTCAAACAAGCTCAACCAGCTGAACATCAATCAAATGAAAATGCACTCGAAAATACCACTGCCTTCGGAAATTTTGGAACACATCGGGCACATGCACAGCCACTGTATGATGGGTTTGTTTACAGACATTTCAAAGGCATGGCTCACCATAGACAGCGACATTTACGTGTGGTCTTATGAAAATGAATCTGATGTTGCGTATTTTGATGGATTGAACGAAACCATTGTCAGTGTTGGTCTGGTCAAGCCAAAACCAGGTAAGATGTTATGGATTTAGTTATTTTATTTTACGTTTAAGTTTTGTTTATGTGTAAATGTAGGATTATGCTGAAGTTGTTGGTTTTGAGTAATTTGTATATTTGTTATATTTTGTAGCCATTGTTATGAATTAGAAATTATATTGAATAAAAATGTAAATAAATAAATAAAAAATAAGAGAGTTCATTTTTAAAACTTGAAATGTTTAAAAGTAAGAAAAAGGGACTGAAGATACTTATTAGCTGAAATTCATGGAAATGTGGAGTGATGTCGAATTGTAGGTTTAAAGAGGATTAAAAAAATCATAATTTATATTTATAAAATATTTATAAAAGATGCTAATTTTCATTGAAAATTGTCATAATTATTTTTTTAATTTATGTATGTTGAATTATTTTGGATTTATTTTGTTTTATAATTATATGAAATTTATTAATATGATAAAATATTTGGGTTGGATCATTAATTTGAATATATATAATTAACATATTTATTTGATTTTAAATAAATATCATGGTTTTTACCAAAGTTGTTCATCTTAATTGATATTTACTTCAAAATAATTTCATATTTACATAGAGTTATTGATAGTTTATTTACAATTTATATTTTATAGTCACTATAGTCAATGAAAATTATGTTTTCCACTAGTAAAGTAATATATTAACTTCATGGTTAGATCAAGTTTACACCATTTGATTAACTTTGTCCAAATTAGAGAAAGAAATTTAATTCAAATGGACTGATTTTATACTTTTGATACATTGAACTCTGAATACAGATTTTTTTAAACTGATTCATCTATATTTATTTGTTTTTATAGTTTTTAAGATTTCAATATTAATTTCATCGTTATTGATCAAATAAATATTGTTTATTATACACCCTTCATACAACCTAATGGAAAAGTAATATTTTTTCAAAAACTTATCAGCTACATAACTGCTTTGAAATTTTTAAGATTTAAATATTCAAATTATTAGAATGACTTTTCTTGAATTTGAGAATTTACATTGACATTAACGACGTCTTTGAAATTAAATTGCATGAATCAGTTCAATGAATGAAAAAATTTTATTTATTATTAATTGAGTGGTAAAAAACTAAAAAAATTAGTATGTGAAACTACTTAAAAATGTTTACTGACATTAATCATTGATTAAAATAAAAAAATCATTTTAATAAAATCATATATTAAGCTGATTCAAATCACATGATTAAAATTATGCCAACCAACAATTATGTAAAATATATAAATTTTACATTATAAAATATATAAATTTTACATTAAAAAAAACCAGCAGTATGATATTCAGCCACATATATAAAATATTCCAATCACCTTACACCCTGCTAATAAATTATTAAATATGTTTTACTATTCCATTCTATTTTTCACACATAAAATATATATTTCACACCTTCTCCCAAAATAATATATTAAGATTTAAAAAATGTCCTCTTTTAAAATGTAATTAAAAAAAAATTAAATAAATTAATTTCTAAATCAATTCACAAACCAAACTTGAATTAAAATTAAAATCTTAATATTTCCCATATTTATTAATCCATCCTTATTTTTTACTCTTTTATTCAGGCATATTCCAACACTACGTCAAATACCTCCTCATCTTGACAACGATAGTTGAAATCACTGTCCTGGGAGTAACATTCGCCGAAACCACAGACGGGTCGACCTCTGACATAATCCAACTGGTGCCCGAGCCAATCTTCACCGTCTCCACAGACAACATAGCAATCACAACCATCGGCCACACCAACACCGGCAGAATATTTCTGGGTGGCCGAAACGGCTGTCTCTACGAGATTTACTACCAAGCCGAGAGCAGCTGGTTCGGCAGGCGGTGCAAAAAGATCAACCACTCGGAAGGACCTCTCTCCTTTCTGATCCCGTCGTTCGTTTCCACCGCTCTGACGGAGGAGGAAGGCATTGTGCAAATTTCCATTGACGACTCGCGCAAAATTTTGTACACTCTGGGCGACAAAGGTACAATCACCGTGTGGGATATAGACAGCGACAGCGCCTCCAAAGTCACCTCGGTGTCTCAGTCTGCGGTCGTGCAGAACTCGATGAACATCGTCAAGACTCTGGATGGGAACAACTTCAGGCCGCTCGTCAGCATTTCGGCGATCAGCGAGTCCGAGTCGGTGCACCTGAACCTGGTGGCGGTCGCTGCCACCGGTACCAGGTTCTACTTCAGCTGCACTTCGGTTTCCAATCCTTCGAGCAGACCACAGGGACTGCAGCTGATTCACGTTAGATTGCCTCCTGGTAATTTTGTTGTATGGTTTTTATTAAAAAAAAATGTGTTTAATTTTTATTTGTATTTTTGATTAATTTTATTTATTATTTATTTATTTATTCTATAAATTTATTATATAATTATAAATAAATTTTTATTTTTGGATAATTTTATTCTTTATTTCTATTTTTATTTTCGTGTAATTTGAATTTTTAATTAAACATTTTTTTAATTTTCTTTTTCAAGCAAAGTAATGCATCTGTTCATTGGTTCATAAGTAATATGAAATTCATTAACAAAGATGGAGAATATATCAAAGTTTCCAACAGAAGACAGGATAACTCAATTTATTCGTGAAAAACTGGGCAATTTGTTTTTATTTTGTCATAAGAAATTACATTGACAACACTGAAATGTCCGGGTTTTCGTTTAATACATTGATATAATTCATATTGTAATAATCGCATTTGAACTTGAAACTGTTCAAAATCTTAAAACCAAACAGTTCAGAGTTCAAATGGAATTATTTTAAAAAGATTTAAATAACTTCAACATTTAAAGTTGTTTAAATAATAATAACTTTAAATGTTTAAATTGGCCACTAAAAGTAAAATTAGAACAAATGTGCAATGTCGTTAAAACCAAGAATGTAATCACGTTTAGTTGGTCATCATTTACTGGGTTTTATTGCAATTAATAATTTTATTTTATGACTTATAATAATACAATAATTTTTTTCTGATTTAAATGAATCCAACTCACAAAAAGAATAAAAATTGATTTAAATGTGCTAAATGTGCTAAAACATTCCAAACGATCTAAACCTTTCAAAAAAAATGTATATCAGTTATAAAAAAATCTGATTTTCTTGCAATCCTAAATGGATTTCAGAAATATAATAAACGTTTAATGATAATCTTCAGTAAATAACTTTATAATTAGGGTATCAAATGAAAATTCATAGTTTCTAACCCTTGTTAATTGGGCATCCAATTTAAAGTTACCACTGGTAATGTTATTTAAGGAGAACGTCCACTGAAAATTCGATTTTTTGACAAAAACATTTATGTGTGACATTTTAAAACAATGTTGTTTGATTTGTGAAAATAATAAGGTCGATTAAGAATAATATTTTTACAATAGGTTTTACTATAATTCACTGCAATTTAATAGATTTAGCTACAAAATTTAATCACAAGTATCTCTAGAACTGTTTTGACAGTTTCTCATATGCAAACCATTTTCGTTCTAGGTTGTGGTTCAATGTTACAAATTACAGTGTAGAAAAAAATGGTTAAACAGATTGTTAATAAATTTATTACAACAAAAGTTATAAATTAACAATGTCACAAAACGAAAAAAAAACCAATATTTTAGATTTTTCTCCATAAAGACGTGCATTGCAAAAAAATCTGTACACCATAACAACATTTAGTGATTTAATTTTTCACTAAATTCCGAATATTGGACTACAAATTAGATCAAAATTACTTGGTCAAGATGAAAATTGGCCAACTTATGACTGTTTAAACATACCTCAAATATCTTTACATATTAACCAAAAAATATTTAATTATTATTTTTATTTACTAACTAATTTGATACCAGCTTTTTATGGGTCAAAAGCTGTTTGTAAACAAACTTTCAAGGGGACCGTCTGGTGCTTTTTGGCCAAAAAGGATTTTTTGACGAATTTTTTTTCATTGCATATTCTAACTTTGATATGTGCTCTACATTCAGGATTTAAATAATAAAACACGTGGAAACTGTTATTTTTCATGTTTGCGAAAGATTTTTAGTGATTGTCAGGGAACTTCTTACTTTGAACTTGATTGTCTGGAAAACTTTTTTCAGAAATTCTTAACTTAAAAAAGTTAAAGAACTTTGATCCGATTTTGATGTAGTTTTCCTTAAAAATTAGAATTTAATAATGAATAGACTGGTCAGACATAATTTTGATTGTTCAATTTGAAAAAAAGTTATTCATGTTAATGTAAAAAACACTCGAAAAAAAAACCCTATTTTTGGCCTGTTTGTGATATATATAAACTATAAATGCTATCAACATTCTGTCTGATAGATTTGTTCAAAACTGAATTCCGAACATTTTGGTGCAAACTAAATTAAAATGGAATGAAAATTGGTATACCTTTAACTTTTTAAAATTGCCCTAAATTTGATCAATTATTAACATACATGACTTGTTTCAACTTTTTGCAACAAACGAGTTAACTTGTATTTTCTACCCACCGATAGCTCTTTGCAAACCAAATTTCATCAAAATAGGTCCAACAGTTCAGATTTTAGCCATTTCACCAGACGCTCCCCTTAAAAACCTATCGATTTTACTCATTTCACTAACATTCCCCAAAAACACTGCACCCAAGTAAATTGCCACATTTAATTCATGCTCCCCAATAAACAATCCAAATACCTCCCACAGGCTACGCCGCGAATTCCTCCGTAATGCGTCCCCGAAAGGTGCAGATGGCCAACTACCGCAAGGGCACCCTCATCCTCATCTGCAGCGGCGACACCGAGACCGCCTGGTGCCTCAGCAACGACGCCTACCCCTTCTCCAACGTCCTCGTCGAAACGCAGAGCATCCTGCCCCTGGACAGCACCGTCTGGGCGATGGCCGAGATCGTCAGCGAGTCCGCCATCACCATCGACATGCACAACGTCTGCAGCACCGCCGGCAGCTACCCCCAGGGCGACCCGCCCCTGCTCATCCGCCAGCACATGGAGCCCCCCAGGAAGTTCATCTTCCTCACCGCCCAGGGCGCCATAGTCCTGGTGCAGGTGCGCCCCGTGGACATCCTGCGGCAGCTGCTGCTGGAGCAGCGCGGCCCCGACACCGAGGCGGTGCGGCTGTACTTCCAGACGCAGTCGCCGGAGCAGGCGTGCGCCACCTGTCTGATCCTGGCGACTCTCGAGAGTTCGCAGAACGCGCAGCTCGCGGATTGGGCGACGCGGGCGTTCTTCCTGTACGGCGGACAGCGGATTCTGGCGTCCGGGAACCAGATGGCGGACCTGCAGCACACGACGATGATGGGGGTCAGCGGGATTAACCTGAGGACGTCGACGCCGCGGGTGTCGGCGGTGAACGACCCGAGGAGCACGGTGGTCAGCAGGGCGCAGCACCAGACGACTATTGGGGAGGACATTCAGCAGTTCTCGGGCAAACACGGGGGGCTGTATCTGTACGTGGGGAGAATTTTGCGGCCGATTTGGAATCTGAGGTGTATTAAGCAGGAGACGGTTAATAACAAGATCCAGATCTCGAGCACTATCACGGCGGCCCAGGTTGGGTGGATCTTGGGCAATTTGCAGGTGGGGATTTGGCGGATTGTGTAATTGTTGGATTGCGGTTTTTGAGAGGGTTCAAAGGAAAAGGGGAAATGAAGATTGAAGGTTGAAAACAAGGAGTAAAAGTAGGATGTGGTTGAATTTATTTGAGAAAGATTGAATGATTTTTAGAGTAGTTTTGGAGAAATGAAGTGTTGAAATTCTAAGTTTTAAGTTTGAGTTGAATGAGAGCAGCATTGCTTTATTATAAGCAAGTTTTATATGTAATTGAGTTAAGGTTTTCGGGTAAAAAACTATCTGAGTAATAGTTTATGAGTTATAACACTGATAGAATGAAAAATGAGGAGAATTTACTGTGCAGTATTGAAGATAAATGCTTGATAAATAATGAATAAATGTTAAAAATTATTAAATGTTTTTATGGTACCAAATAAAGCAAAGTAAAGAAATCTGACAAAATCGCAGTTTATGTCAGTTTAAATAAACGATTCTATTTGCAAGTGTAAAGAAAAAAAAACATATTTTAACAAATATTTCGGTTCCATTTGTTTATACTTATTAACATTAAAAAATATTTAACTCAAGCAAACTTGTACTAATGAAATCAACAAAAAATACATTATTATTTCAATAATTCAGTAACTTTTTGTTTGGCCCTAATATCAGGCCCTTTGTGTAAGAACCACCATAATGGATAAAGAATTATTTGTTATTTAAAGATTAAATGAAAGACGAGTAAAACTATATATTTATTCCGAAGTAATCTGAATGACTAGTGAACTCTCATTCATCATTAAAACTTGAAATGCTGAGATGATGAATTATTTTTCATTCAACGTTTTTCGTTACTCACATACGATATTATTTATTTTTGGTCATTATCTTCTTTGATAATTAAATTTTGTATTCAATCTTTAATTTTCAAAGCTTAAATCTTTTCAGCATGCATTTTTTACTTTTGCTGCCTGGGAGCTTAATCTACCATTGCCACACATTTCACACACAATTATACTAAAATTGCAACAATTATTCTCTATAATCTTATAAGACACGTTTCAACTACTTGTTTTTATGAAATCTTTTAAGTTACACCATTAATAACATAAAATTACCCTGGGAAAAATGTCATAGAGGATTATGCCGCGGAACTTTTGACATAATGAAAATGAACACATTTTTATTTTCATAAATATTGTGAGAATTGATCTTCTAAATGATTATCAGTAAAAACTCCTAGCTGTGTGCATTTTATTGTATGACACTTAATTAGAAAGACAGAAACAGTGCCATCTAAATCGTACATTTTGGAACATCAACTTGACTAAAAATAAGTTTACATTAAATTTTTTTGCATCTTGTTACTCATTTACAAGGATCAAATCAAGAAAAATATAAACTAAAAGTATAAATTAATATAAAGTCATAACAAAATGTATATTTATCTTTACGATGACCTAAAAATTGATATCATCAACACAAAATTGGCGCTGCAGACGTTTTTTCCCATACCACATTATTATGTTACTTAGATAATCGCCTCTTTATAAATAAATGAACAATAATTAAAAAAATGTTATTATTCCAGGCTTTAAGATCCTTCCTCAACAAGAACAGTCACATGTCCAAGCAGTATTCAACGATTCGCATAAACGACGGTTTCGACAGCACCTGTGCCAGTCAGGTGCAAGAGCCAATGGTAGAAGAACGAAATTCCCTGGATGCCCTAAAAATATTCATCACGCACGCCTGCGAAATTCTCGGTCTCTGGAAGATCCTCTGCGAGAACCAGCTGCACAACATTATCAGCTGCCTCACCAAGGACCAAGTCAACCAGTTCTGCACCGCCACCTTCCGGGATCTTATCCTGATCGGCCACGAGATTTCCTCCCTCCTCATCGTCAGACTCATCGACAGCTACCTCGGCGACAACGCTTCGGTCGACTCCGTCAGCGCGAAACTCCGCGAAATTTGTCCGAACCTCTACCGAGACGAAGACGCTGTCTGCTCCAAAGCCAACGAGATCATCCTCAAGGCCAAAAGCTGCACCAATCCCGAGGAGAAGGAAACGCATTTGCAGTCTGCATTGAAGCTCTGCAAAGAAGTCGCGCCACGACTTAATTTGGCCGCAGTTTGCCAGCAGTTCGTCGCCTGCCAGTTCTACTCGGGAGTCCTGGAACTATGCTTGACTTGTGCCGAGAGAGTGGATCCGAACAATGCGGCGTTACACTTTTACAAAAATAATGAGCCGGCGGAGGATCAGGAGGGAAACCTCGCTTATATTAAGAGGATTGGTAAATATTGGTCGAGAATTTTAAACTTCACATTTTTAACTTTTCGCTGTTTTGTCCTGGACTGAAAGTAGTCACTTTCCGCCCTTGGTTCCCAAAGTACTATTTTAGTGTACAGAATTAGAAACTTAATGTTTATACAGCAATAATTTTCAAATTACAAAGAAACCTCTAACTCATCCACTCTATTTCCAGAAATCTACAAAGAACTGACCGCAATGCTCGACCAGCTCTACAACCAAAGCATCTCGAATCCCATGAGCCCCAGCATCCCCAGCAAGCCAGGGCCCCTGCTCCAAAACGGCGGTCTCGTCGCGTCCAACAACACCTCCGCGAAGGAGGTGCTGCACGAGATCATCGACAAGGCCCTGCGCTCGCCCTGCGAGACCCTTCACGCCTCGGTCTACACCTGGATGATCGAGAAGGGTCTCCACGGGGAGCTGGTGGCGCTCGCGGCGCCCTCTCTCGAGGCGTACCTGATCCGCGTGAACGCGCCCGAGCTGCGCTGGCAGTTCTACGAGCGGAACAAGGACCACGGCCCGGCTGCCAAGATCCTGGATTCGCTCGCGTCGAAGCCCAGCTCGGACGTGCCTTTGAGCAAGCGCGTCGAGTATCTGGCGCGCGCGGTCGTCTGCATGCGGAGCGACCAGGCGGGTTACGCGCCGTACCTGGGTCTGTTCCTGCGCGAACTGGAGGACAAGGTGTGTAAACTGTCATAGATGAATTCAGTTTCAGATTTGGGATTTGCAATTGTTTAGAAGTCTTCAAGCCTAGTCAAAAGAGAAAAATGTTCCCAATATATTCCTGATATATTTACAATACATTTCCGATGTATTTCCAGTGTATTTCCTATATATTCCCTAGGACTGTTATGAAAAATATCGATTGTTTTAAATCAACGATTAAAACGGGATTTTAATCAAAGATACAAAATCATGATTTAAATCGAGCTATGATACTATATTTTATATATTTTATCACGCTATAATACTATTTTTTGAATACCATATTCAATAATAATGCATAACTGAAGTAAGATTCCAATACAATAATATATTTTGTATTCTATCTCCATTTTATCCACCAGGTGGACGTTGCGAGGATACAGCAGCAGATCCTCGACACGATCTGCAACCAGAGCCACATGTTCGACGCGATGACCGTGAGGGATGCGAAACTGAGGCTGAACTCGTCGCTGCTGGACATAACGCAGCTGTATGAAGAGTATGCAGAACCACTTAGGCTGTGGGAGTGCAAACTCGCGATTATCCACTGCTCGGGCCACCAGGACGCTATGCTCATCCAGGGTATCTGGACGAACATCATCCAGAACGAACTGAATAATGCCGCATCAAGAACCGCGGAGGACAAGATGGCGATCCTGATGAGCAAGATAAAATTGTTGGGCCAGGAGTATGTGGGTTCGCCGCACTGCTTTCCGGTCGACTTTTTGATTAAGCAGTTGGAGATCAGGGCCTGCAGACTGCGCATCTCGAACGAGCAGATTATCACAGGATTCTTGCAGCTTAGGGTGTCGATGGAGGACTTGCTGGAGTTGTATGACAAGTGAGTTGAGTTTCTCGCCAGCAAAGAAAAGTCGGATGAAATCGATATGAAAAAGTTGGATTTGTTTGGTCGGAACTTAACTTTGTAGAATAAAAGGCGGAATGAGAGATATTTTGATATGAAAATTTATTTTGAAAATAAAATATTTCTTTACTTTATACATTTGTGTTATTAATCGGCGTTTGCTTTTAATTTAATAGAAACGTGTTTTTTCAGAATGATTGGTGGTGACAATCGAACGTGGCTAAACGAAGGAAACGAGTTTCACCTCATTGAATCGACGGCTAATTTATTAAATCATGCTATTACGTACGCTTCCACTGCGGGCAACTTAAATAGGTAATGTCTGCTTAAGAATGGTATATTTCTGTCTTACCTGAAAAAAATGGACTTTTCACCCGATATTCAAACATGAAAAAGTTAATTTTTTTACAGGTTTGACAAAAATGATTTATATTGTTACAGTATAAATCGATCGACATTTCAAATTCACTTCAACATTTAATTTGATTAACTGCTTTTGTCTTGTTTCAGGAGACGGATCATCACTAAATGTCAAGACGTTATATCCAAATGTCTGACAACTCTGTTCAGTAAACCAAACGGTCGTGATTTAATCACACAGTTACGTTCCATTCAAAGTACCCTGAATCGATTATAAGATTTCAACAAGATAGGATGTAATTTGTATTACTATTTACTGTTCGAATTTCTTTCTAGATACAAAAAAGGATTTTTTTTAAACATTTTTTTCTATTCTTTTTCAAGTTGTTAATATTATGTACATACATGTGGTGATGACAAAATTGTTGTCAATGACTAATAAAGTCTGTTTTGATATATTTTTAAAACTCTATTTGCGTAATTCGTGGTGTTTTTCCCTAACATTTTTTATTTCCTGATTTATATTAGAATTAGACTTTCGAAGTTAAGAGCTTCTGCATTTTTATAGAAACAATGAAGGGACAAAAAAGGTTCGAAATAATAAAAAGCAAAAAATGTTGCTAAGTTTATTTAATCACAAAATAAGAAAGTGCCTCAAATGCTGCTTTTCATACAATGATCATTTTTATTATTCAGAATTTTAATAAAATACATTTTCCATCGATTCGAGTGAAATCATTATGCAAATGATTGGTCAGTTTCAAGCTGCACAAAAACCGTTTGACGCCGTACGAATGGAGTTTGAAACGTTTATATACAAACAAAAACTACGATGCATTAACAAAACAACTGCAGAGCATTCTACGAAAGTTTTAATATTTGTTGGGTGTCAGTAGAAAAGTTGATTAGAAATCCGTACCCTGGAATAAATTGTAACACAACGTTTGCAAGATGCTTCGATAAATAAATATTTACAGAAAGTCGATAAGGAACAAACGAGAAAAAGGCGTGCATAATGTCAGATGTAAAATCTCTCCTAGAATGCTTTTGAAGTAACAGTGTGAACAGAATCGTTCGTAATAATTAAAAAAAGTACAACAACAGATCATTTCATAAATGGGCAGAAAGCGGTTGCGTTGATTCATTGTCATAATGATAACGGTTTCCCAAGATTACAAGAATCACGAAAATGTACAATAAAAACGGTCCCATTCGATTTAAAACTGCTGCACGTAATTCATTGTTTCTTCTTTCAAATACTGAGTAGGCAGTTGGACGTCGCCCCCCAAGTTATAGGAAAATGATAGTATCACCGCAGGCACCAGGTGCAATTCATTCAAAGTTTTTTGCATCTCCTCTTCGCCGATTTTTTCGCCAGTGGGCGACACCAGTAGGAATGGTAGATCAGGGTAGAACATGTTTTCCTGCAAAAATTCCACGACTTTCTGGCAGGTTTCTCCGACGCCGAAGGTGCCTTGGAGAATCATGCCATCTGGGAAGCGTATTCGAATCAGACTGAATTTGTATACCCTCGTGTTCGCGTGCTTCATCTTCTCGCGGTAGGCTTTTGTTACGAGCATTTCACTGAGCTCCACTTCTTCTGACCTGAAATTAAAAAAAATTAAGACGGAACTGTTATAAGATTCATGGTCAGAAGTTTGTTTTGAGGCTCTAAACAGATGAAAATGAGTTGGAAGTAGTGATACATAATTACTCATTAACTTAACAGTACAATTTTACCATGTTGTCAAAATCCTTTACTTAAATGCCCACAGAACATTATTTTAGTTTTTCAATGTGAAGTGGCTATTCGCATTACAGAGTAAATTAGAGTTAATGAGAATAAATTGTATAAATGAGAGTAAATAAGAGTAAATGAGAGTGAACATGGAAGTAAACGAGAGTACATTTTTTTAACATAATATGTTTTACCCGAAAATGTTAATTGAATTACACATAAATAAATCATACTTAACATAATGCAATTACGTTGGTCATTTGATTCAATTTTGAAAAGACTTTGAAAAGTCAATTTGACTTTTCAACAATTAATTTATCCAGAACTAGATGGTAATAATCATTGAATTTTTAGCAAATAAAAGTAATTAAAGCGTACACTTACACACATTTTTTTCGAAGCGTAATCTTTATTTTATCTTTTTCTTTGAACTTTATTAAACAATATATTTCAAAAATTGAATTAAAAAAAGGCGTATCAAAAAACTGTGACTGTGCTTCACCTCGAATGTTGCTCTTGGGCTATTTCGCTGACTGTTAGAGTGAAAAAATCCGAGGGCAATTCAGATTTCATTCGCTCGTTTGGCATAAAAACACGCATGTTTCTGTCCAACTCCAATTCAAACACTTCGGTGTGTCGAATGGCTTCCGTTAACATGATGACATTCTCCATGCTCGAGTACTCCGGATCCCACACGAGGAAGTCCTCTTCGTTGCCTTCATGCATTAAAGTCTGTTTTCGAAAACCAGCTGCCTCTAACAGATCGAGAGAGCCATCGATCGTTTTCACTTTTTCCTGAAAAATGGAAAGTATTATGATTGATATCATTGATAGAACAAATTAATATTATCAATTAATGTAAATAAATTAATACGAACACATTTATAAATTAATCAATAATAATTATTCTGTGGAAAAAACAAATCATTTTCGCAACACAAATTATATTGTCAAAAGTGAGTGATCTCGATTTTTTAAAAATATTTGTTAAAATATTCGTTTGCCAATTCATAAATGATTTTTTTTTAATAATAATTATTAAAAAATACTCAGTTACCTGGAAAACTTTATTACTCATACGTATCTTCCAGTACTTTTGCTCTTCCGGGTGATTTACAATATTCTCCAAATATTTACATAAAATGTCAATACACTTGTTGATTTTCTCATCTCCAATATTACAGTTTCGAATAATCAAACATGCAGCTAAACCTTCGTCGTCCGCTGATATCTGATTTTTTATGAAATCTCGTATTTTCGGAAGCCATTCTTTCTTGCTCAAAACCTCCTCAGACACTATTGGACACCTATAATAGACTCCGTCGATTGCCAGATTGTCACCCGTCGAAGATGATGAACTATTCGCAGACATCGAGTCCAAACTTTGTGTTTGACTTTTCGACTTCAAACTTTCCAGTTCCTTTTTGGCTTGTTTTTGAATTGATAACTGAGAACTGAAATGAATATTATGTAATGATTATTTAAATAATTAATTTAGAAAAACTATAAGGATAAATTAGAATTTTTATCAGAATTGTTCTGTATACTTTTGTTTATTATTTAATATAAATAAATATATCAATAAAAGCCTAAGTTCTTTATAAACTAACAATTTCGGAACGGGTTTATTTCCTTCCAATCTGGACAAAGCAGCTTGACCTGCAATTCTGGCTTCATGTGATGGTTCTCGCCGAACTTGTTGATTTTGGTGCGTATGCCTTGAGGATGTTGTCTCATTATGCTTAGAGTCAGTCAAGCTGCAAAGAATAAATGCTGCCATTTAACTAGAGTTCATAAATTATAATCATTAAATGTTTTTGGTAATGGCAATGGAGTATGACTTACGAGTAACCTTTGCCAGCATTTTTGAACTTTTTATCCTTGACTTTCTTTTGGAAAAATGCTTTGATTTTGTCAGCCATTTTGATGTTTATTTACCAGTTATTTAATCCGTCGGTATGAAACCTAGGTACTTTGGGTGATGGTGAAGCTGAAACAATGAAATAAGTTTAATTGTATTCTAATTTTAATTGCAAAATTATAATGATTTTCAAATATATCAAATATATGGTGAACTGATTAAAAAGTAACAATGTTGAAGTTGATTAAGTGTTCTTCTTAAAAACATGTAAGCGTTTTAATCATGTTTTTAAGCGTTTTAAACATGTAAGTGTAAAACAGTTTTAATCTTAGATCAAATTAAAATCAGATACCATGAGTCATAATTCTGTCAAATCTGTATAACTCAACTTCAGTTTAATATAGAATATTATATGAAAAGGCTATTGATTCTGACAAGGGGGCATAGCTTATCAAAATGGAACAAATTTTCATTTTTTTTTTTTTTTGGTTAAAATTTGATACATAAACTACCTAGCATAATTGTAATTTGCTCAGATGCTTAATTTAATGAATTTTTTTGAACTGTAATGCAATTACTGTGAAAAATGAAAACAATGGTGAAAATAATCGGATCCAGATGGCGTATCGAAGCATCTCAAATCCCAATAGCTGGGTAAGATGATCAAAAGTTCCCCCAAATGGAAATCGATATGTAAATGAAGTTTACACTTTCTAGCCTAAACCCTCCTATAAAAATCTTCAAAAACATTTTTTTTTTCTTTTAAAGTAGGTCGGTCGTCACAGACGCCAGTCAAAACAAAAAGTAATCAAATCACCATTGATATGAAAAATGTAAATAAAAAGTGACAAGTTACCAAAAAGATCTCATAATAACTTTATTTATTTTTATATGAAACTATCAAGAAATGCATTTAGTTCGAACTATCTACTATCAAAATATGTACGACGTATCAAATTATACGTTTTTGGACAAGAAAGTACAGAAACATTTCAAGGAACTTCCTATGTGTTAAAACATTCTCCGTTAGAGTCTGTGTTAAAAGTGTAATTTTTGAAGTTAACTATTTAAAATTTTAATCCGATGAGGGTATGTTTTAAGCACAATGTATTTGGAAACACTTATTGTATTAAAATATGTATGCTTTAACAAAAATTAATGAATTTTATCTGTCAACCAAACTACTTTAATCATATACCTTTGTTTCTCTTGGGGTTAAGCGTATGAAAAATTTCTCCGAATAAATTTACTCTTAATTCTCGGTTAAAAAATTATCTTTGATATTTTTGGTGCCATATTTGAATTTAAAAAAATGTTTGAATTATAATATGCATATTTTTAGTAAGTTGTTAGTGAGGCTTGATACAAATC
>JABFPB010002587.1:0-19644 GCA_022817645.1 Ceratoteleas bidentatus
GGTGACGCCATTGTGTACGGGCGGCGCCACCGTGCGGGTCGCCGGCGAACTGGCGAAACGCGGCTCCGGGAGAGCCAATCGCTGAATCGCATCACCGAGGTGCAAGAGGCCGCGGAACCCCACATGCCCCGGGTGACGGTCACTGCGACTCCGAGTGTACCAGTGGTACCATCCAAAGTCGAAAAACCCACGATAAACACACCGGTTGCTAAGAACCGGGGATTAGGCGCGCGGCTGCTCCAAGGGTGGTCCAAATCGGCCATTTTAGCTTCAGTGAAATCAAGTGAGTATAGCATTTACGACACTTTTAGAGATAGGGTAGTTATTCTAGGGCGCCAGGGGTCAAATCCTGATTACGTGACATGGAGGATTGAAAAGAAATTGTTACCTTTTGAGGATGGTAGTGGGAAAATACATGTTTTCTTGATGGATAAAATATATAATTTCGATTTGCTGCGATCGCCACGCCATCTATGCTCGAAGTTGTTAGTGGGAATAAAGAATTGGTCTTATTGAAAATAGGAATATATTTGTCATATAGGAAATATATTTCCAATATATTTCCAGTATATTCCTAATACATTCCTAATTATTGTAGTACATTGGGATTATATTCCTTATTATTGCAGTAAAAAAGTATGGATATATTGGCCATATAGAAAATGTAAATTTCCTATACATTTATATTTTTACTATGAACCTTTTTCAGTTATGGTAGAGTGTGATACAATAAGCGAACAATAAGTTTTATACACCATTCTAGACATAGTTTATATGTCCAGTTTATATAGCTTTTTTAGCTTCTCAAAATGATAAATATTACGCATTTTCAAGTTTAGTTCGAATTTGGCGAAGATTCACCAAAATCTGTAGATTTTGGTTAGTATTGATAAAAATCCGTACAAATGGACCTCGAAATCATCAAAAAAGTCATAATCAATCGGTATTTTGCAGCTCAAAATGGTTTGGAACGTTTGTCTTTTCTCATAAACATGTTCCCTAACAGTAATCACAATACTTTTCAAATAAACAAGTTTCTATGTTTTTTAATTTTTTATAATGAGAAAATGTAATGAATCAGTTACGAAAGTTCATTTCGTCTTCTAACAGAACTGTTTACTGTAAATGTTGGTAACCACATCTTCAACTCGGCCTTATAAATAAAAATACAAGTGACCTTTAATTATGATTTAAGTATGAATACATATTTGTTTCAGTTTTTTTCCTGTATCATATACTTTGTCTGATTATTGCTTTCCACTAGCAACTTACAAATTCTGTGATGGCACATCGATTTTTTGGCACTGTAAAAGGTATTGATTTGTCGTATAGATAAAAGAAAATTTCCTTAATAAATTACATTTTCGAATAAAAGTTCCTGGGGATAAAAGTAGTTGAAATTCGGAACCAAAGTGTCACCTGGATACATGGCTTACTCCAGTAAAACTGCACTTCTGTTGGAATGCACTGTAATAGATAAAGGTTAAATGTCAATTGTTTATTAATAGCCAAGTAGATTGGAATGTCCGTCTTTGTTAGCAGACAAGCATTTGTTGTGTAATCAGGATTTGGACTGCACTTGATTAGCAATTGAAAATAATGATAATGACACACGCAGTGGTCTGTTTGGTACATGCTTACACGTACGAACACTGTCAGAAATGCAATCTTTGTTTTGCTTAGTCACACATGTGCTTCAAACAAAAAGAGGAAGAATCATATCTGATCAGTTTTTGTGTCCAAATGTCTATATATATGTCTATATAAGTGTCCAAAGAAATGAGTAACATGATCTTGGTGTAAACACAGTGTTGGATGAAATGGACACAAACCGACCTGCAGTACATCAACGAAATTGTACGCTTTTTGCAAATGAATACTTTTCCAGAATTGGTACTTCCATCCAATTAACTTAATTCGCCACTAAATCTAAAAAGACGTTCCTTTCACTTTGAACTCTCTTCCAAATTGAAAGAAATCCGAATTGCTGAAGGCTGTAAAAGACTACAGTAAAAAACAAACTGCCGCCATTAAACATCCTCCACCAATTCAATTATATACCGTAAAACTCGAATGAAATCTCGCAACAAAGGCAACAAGATAAATGACGATGCTCCTCAAAAGCGCGAGATAAAGTTTAAAGAGTTTGCCTTCAACAAGTGTCCTCGTTTCGAGCACGATGACAAGTGCAAAATCGATAGATAAAGCGATTGGAAAGTCGGGTAAACTGCTCTATAATGCATCCAGTAATGTGCGCCATAACACGAAACGCGGCACTCTTGATTTCGCTGATGTACTGTTCACCTATTTCTCGGTTAGACTGAAATAGCGATAAGCAGCACCAACACGATATTTAACCCCGAAAGAACTGCGAATGAACCTAACAATGACGATGCACGTGTTTTCCAGATAACCACAAAATAAAATCGATCATGAAAACATAACTTTTTTTCTATTGTACATTATATACGGTGAAACCAGATGGCGTTAATGAGGCGACCTTATTTGCGCAGACCAGATGAAAGAGAGAAAGAAACGGCGCGTCACGCGTATTATTTATGTACGTGTTTGCCTGCACGATCAGTTCCAATAATCGATATTACTGACATCTATCTGATGTTTGCATGACCTTCGTCTGTACACCACGTTTTCATGTGAATGACCTCCAAAGTCGAACGACTTTGACCCCTATTTGACCCCTTTCTGTTTTGCTCTCGTGTTGTGATCCGTGTTGCTTTTCCCTTGGTGTACCAGCATCTCTTCGACGTGCATTTTGCGGCTAGATGTCTGCCCTGGCTGATTCAAACTGATGGCCGAAGTGGCAAAGTATACTCATACTCATCCCAGTGTTTATGTCATTGTTTGTGCCGTGACCGAGTTGGCGGAGTCACGAGAGGGCGCGCAGATACGGTTAGAATGGTAGCGCCATCTCACTGAATGTCTCATCCATTTTTTGTTGACCCGGTGTACTCAATCCAAAGATACTGCTCGCGCATGATCAACCTCATTCGTTGATGCCGTTTGAATAATGGATCTGCATCGACAACATCGCTTCTTTTTGTTAATATTTGCCCGGACACGTAGTTTCGACTAGTTAATGTTTTTGACATGTTACTCTGGTAGCCAGCGAATATATAAATGATTTTTGAATACAATTTACATCTTTGCAACTTGTAATGGTGTGATGTATTTGCATAGATCGTTTAGATAGTTACCTGCAAATTTAAAAGTCTGTGACAAGTGAGTGATTGGTTTAAGCAAACTGCTTCTTATTTCGTTTAACACTAGAGGGAGACTTCATTTTTCTAACTGATTTTGTATTGCTTGAACCTAACGTTTTTTTAATTTATTTGTAATATTTGGGTTTAAACGATTAACAGTTTGTTTGAACAAGCAAAAATACCTGTAATAGAGAAACCTGTAATGAGTCCCGAATCTCTGTCCTTTTTTACTCATAAGGAATACATGTGCAAAGAAGGATAGAGATGCGAAACCGTTTAAAGGTTCTACTGCATAAAAATGTTTAAATATCAAAAATAAATAGAAATGTACACTATTTGTTAAAGTAATTGAGGTAACTTACAACGCCTGTCTGGGCTTCGAGTCAGTAACTTTTTGGCCAGTTTTTTGTGTAAGATTTGTAAGCTTTTTCTAAGACGATAGAATACTCTTTTATCACGTTTACAAAAATGTATAGAAAATTGGCTATCAGGATTCTTGTTACCATCTGTTACTTTCAGTTACGTGGAATTAGACGTTGAACGATCTCGATATTAATATTGTTTAATGTTGTTAGACACACAAAGAATGGTGTAGTTTATTATTCCTGCCGCTATTAATCTTATTTATAGGATTAAGGTTGACTGAGATTTTGATGAACTGGTATTGGGTATTGTAGGACTGGATATATCCGAGTGGATAGGTGGTCTTTGTCACACACTTTTGATTATGTTTTGTTTTTGTTGTTGTAAAACATGATGAAGGCAATAATTGTGATTTCTGTGAAGAAATGTCGAATGCTGTTGAATAATTTGACAATAATGAAAAGCAATTTTCTGATAAAGAGTACAACATGTGGGGGATTTTCACCTCTACCGAAAAGATAAACCGATATATATATAACCCCCGAGTTTGAAAATCCATTGAGATAATTATACATTAGTTCCTCCGAATAAATTCAAGGTTATCTAGACCCTTAGAACCAATAAATACAATAATTTTCACTTCTTCAGACTTTGTTTCTCACTTTTGCAGACTTTAGTTCTCACTACTATAGAGTTACTCACACTGTGAAATCAATTCTTTTTTCAAATGCGGAGGTCCTTATATATCGTTATCTTATTTAGATTTCGTAAACTCGAAATTTCCCACCCAACGAGAAGATGTAATTCAAGAATAAACACCATGAAAGATTACTGTATATTTAACTTACTAATTTAAGTTAGTAGTTTTGATCTGGGAATTAGAGTGCTATTATCTAGTTACCCTGCAAAGTAGTATTATTTTTGCTGTAAACTGCTGTAAATAACATCTGAAAATCAATATTTGTAAAATGTCCATAACATTAATGAATGTCGTTTAATATATTTTTTAAAGTGTAATACGCAGCTTTTTTAACGATGATAATTTTGTTCAGTATGACATAATTTAAAATTTAACGAAGAAATTACGGAAAGAAAGTTTTTGGAAAATGGGACTTATATATTAAAACATAAATGTTTAACTTCGAAACTTTCTGTAATTTATTACCTGTCTTAGAGTGTTGAATCACTTTAGTTAATTTGATTTAAGTTTTCAAATATTGGGCTTTCAGTGATAGTAAGAAAAGTATTTGCCTTAATTTATTAAAACTCCTTCGAATGATGGATTAGAAAATGGCCATAATGTGTCTATCAATATAGTAGTCAACTCGATAAAATTTAAAAAAATGATAGTGTTAATGGAAACAAGACGAGCCTTTTCGAAATCAGTAGCTAGATACTGTATGTAGTTTTGATGAGTATATAAAAGCTTGAAAGTGATGTGAAGTGAGACATCGTTCATCCCTACATTGTGAATAGTTTGACTAAAGAGACAATGTTCACTTTTCACATCTTAAACCTCCGATTATTTCTAAACTTCACGAGTTCATACGAACAGTCTTCGAACATCCTCAATATAGTCTAGACCTAAATAATTTAGACTTCTACAATTGACTAAATCTTTTGAGTTTCTCCACATAACAGATCTTGATTGAACTTACAATTCTTTGGCCCATTATATCCTACCTCCATCATTTATCTCTTCGAATTTTCTTACATGGGGTGGCCAGAAACTTGGAAACCCGGAAATTTTAAACGACCAGGAAAAAGCTGGTCACCGAATAATTCCATTCTTTTTCTCAATTCCTACCAAACACATTAATTTTTTCAAATTAGTATTTAAGTCTCCTTTGAGGCCAATTGACAGAACGCAATTTTTTAAAAGATTGTTTCTCAGATTTTCCAAAAGACCCTTACAAAAAGTCAAACAAATTCCAACAAAATTTCCCAAATTCCTGATGCTTAAAACTGATTCAGGCTAATCCCTGATATTTTACAAAAACCGGACTTCAACCAAAAAAGTTGGCTGGCCACCCTCATACGTCACCAGGCATCCTCAAAATCAACCCCCCTTCGCCAGAACATTGTCTCTCTCGACTTAAACTCGCCTTCCAAGCAGCTCAACTAAACTCGTACTGCTTGATCCAGGTAACGCTGGTCCGAAGGAAGCCAGCTGTCCGCCGGTGAGTCAGCCCGCGACGGTGCACCGCGACTGTAAGGGCAGCCGGAAGATGCGCCTGCTCAGCCGGTACTTCGCCGTGCACAAGAAGCTGTGCGTGCCGTTGCCCGGGCTGTTCGGCAAAGGCCGGCTGTACAAGACGCGCTCTTGCGGCAACATCGGCAAGGAGCGCGGCGCCGGCCCGACCTCCCCCAAGTCCATGCTGCTGTGCGACGACAAGTGGCGAGAGCAGCGCCGCCACTGGTCACAGCAGCAGCACCGCGGCAGCGACGGCGACATCAACCAGAATGCGCTGGTCCCGGAGGCCTTCGGCAAGGGCTGCGTGGGCCTGGCGCCCATCTGCCACGTCCACCTCGGCGACGCTTCCAAGTGCTGCAGCCTTTGCTGATCGCACCACCCTTCCTTTGACCCCCTTCCTGGTCCGACTGACAAATTATGGAGCCAGAGACTACGATCGACAGGTGGGGGTAGGGGGGTAAAAGGTTAGGGATAGGGTTGAGGAATAAAGTTGGAAGATCAGGAGGTCCTTAAGAATTGTTACTGAGAAAGCTTGTGTATCTGATATACTGGTGTGGATGGTACGAATTGGTCTGCCTCTTCTGAAAGATGTTCTGGAGATGTTTTGAATGGGGGACATTTGGGTGTATGATGGTATTCTGAAGATAAGCCTATCTTTGGGTTATCTAGAGTATATCTGAGGTTTTGGCTTGTTTGAGGAGGGAGGGATTTGGGTCTGAGAGATCTTCCTTGAGAAAAGGGTATTCAATGCAGGTTATCTTACTGGTTTGGACATGTTTCAATGTCGAAAGTTTGAGATACAAGTTGTCTTGTGTGATTACTGACTGGGTGGATTTCTCAGCTGGGTGGATGAATAGTAGAAAGGGATGGTGGATGGTGGCATTGGACTAGGGATTGGTGGAGGTTTATTGGGATGGGTAATGTTATTGGTTTATTATAACACTGTTAACTACAATTGGACGAACTAGTCCAATTATAGTTAACTAGTCTTGGTCCAATGGTGATCATCTGGCATTTTGATGAGATTTGTAGAAAGATATATTTAGAATTTATGGGTTCCTTCGACTGGTGGAAAGGGAGGAATTTTTTTAAAGATTCTGTATGAATGGAGACATTTTCGAGAAAATGTCGGGTAAATTTCTTGGGAAAATTTAATCTGTAAAAAATGCTGTAAGGTTGGAAAGGTCTAAAACAGTCTTTTCGGAGATTTTTTTTCTATTTCCGACAGACTCTTTCAGACGCTTGATTGCTACAAGGGAATATACTTGAACGATATGAAAGTAGGAAAAATGAATTATCCTTGTTCCGAACAATCAAACTTTTCGACGAGACTGTACTCGGCAGAGCCAATCGCTTGATGTTACTCTGTTATATGGAGTAACACTGAGTGAAACTGACGTAGAACTGTTTCATTTTTCTCTTTTTTATACTCTCAATAAATCATTATTTAATAAGTGGTTTGTTCTAAACAATCTTTCATTTTTTGGGGAACTGATAATCATGTTACATATACGTCTTTGGGACTATAACCAGTATTTTTATTCAATGATAATACTCTATTCTAAGTTTTCGATTCCATTTTAATATTTTACTTAAAATATGAATGATTAAAATTAGTTTTGTTCCTCAAACAAAAACGATGATACGTTTATATAATAATGTCCATCGGACAGTGTTATTTGTGCGAAATTGCTGCTGAAAATTCAATCGATAACCACAAGTAGATGCTATTGACTGTGTCTATCCATAATTTGTCACATGGACTGCTTCATCTTCCTCTTGTTCCAAACATTCGATCGACTTTTGATGTCAAATAATTGAACGATGCCCTGACGCCAATTTAGCGACGTACCTCGCGTTTCGTAGGAGACGATTGTGACGAGT
Source organism: Ceratoteleas bidentatus (assembly GCA_022817645.1). Lineage (NCBI taxonomy): Eukaryota > Metazoa > Arthropoda > Insecta > Hymenoptera > Scelionidae > Ceratoteleas > Ceratoteleas bidentatus. The sequence goes on from JABFPB010002587.1 coordinate 7,663, forward strand.
TTTCGAGCTGTTAGTCTTTACGTGCAGTGCAATATTGGCGTATGACACAAAGCGAGTCGCTTCCAATCAGAATCCGCCGAGGAATTCTCGTGTCTTTCGCCAAGTGTAATAATGAGATATTCTAGTCTTATACTGTTGGGGACCTTGACAGAATGGGGCGCTTGTTAGTCCTGGTGAAGTACTTGACTTTGGACAAACCACACTGACGCAAATTAAAACGGGCGAATTTTGTACCGTAAACGGAGGGAGTTACTCCGTATGAATTCGTGGCAAAACTCCATTTTTTAGTGTGCTCAGTTCTTCCTGCGGACTTTTGGCTGTACGAGATCTATGGGGTGAATACACTGAGAAAAGTTGTATAAAATGAAAGAATTTATTGATGATTACTCTTGTTTTTGTTGATTACTGTCTTTTGCACAATTTGTTCTGAGTGGAAAACTGAATTGAAAAAATAGTTGGGAAGAATAGTTATCTAGTAATTAGATTGTCCATATTAGGTGACTATGGCGAATTTTTTTACTCCCAAAATGATAATTTTTTGCACAATAGATGATACTCTTGGAAATCATATGTGAAGTTATTCCCAGGATGCTTTGATTCAGTATTTTGGTTGTTTTCTCATTCAAATAGCAAACTTTCCTATTTAAAAGACAATAGTAAAGACATTATCTAGATTAACTATCCAAATAGACATTATTAAAATGACTTTTTTCCACATTTTTCCCAAAGTTCTAAGCTTAGCCACAAAGACTTCACTATTCTTCTGGTTTTATCAGTATACTTTTAGCAATCCTCGGTTGCCATCGCTGTCCTTCAGTGTGATATTCAAATCTCCAAAATAACTTCAAGGAAGAACTGAGCACTTATTTCTCCCGAGGTTTCTTGGTTGGATGAATCGGGACACAAGACCCACCTTTATACTCTTCTGGAAAATGGTCAACGTGTTGATTAAGAAATACTGATGAAGTAATTGTTTTCGTTATTGTGTTGTCGAACAAAGTAAATCGCATGCGAGTTTTCTCGCAGACACATTTCCGGATTTCTTAGGTTTAAGGGTATGAACGTAGGCGAATAGACCATTATCCAAGCGAGAAATTCTGGGGCTAATGCACTCGAACACGGAGAAAAATGTTGTGACAACCAAAATTTTGGTTGTGACAACCAACATTTTTCTCCGTGATTGTTTGTTGTGATCTTAATGGAATTAAGGTCCGGATACAGAACAAAAACGGATCAACTTTTACGGCACTTTGTTATCGGAGTGAAGACAGTTCTTAGGACAATGACGATACTAAGCAGAAGAGACAAAGACACACCGTTGATTTTATTTACATTGTTTATATCGTTATTCTCACAGAGAGAACAGAGTGCTGTAACGATAAAGTGATTTTTTTGTGAAACGGTCAGACAACATTGCAAGTTATTGCACCATTCTAAACACCATGAATGGCGTATGTGTAAATTGTATTAGTACCAAATAAATACACGTTTGGTGTGCATAATAGTTACGTATCATGGGCGTAAGGAAAGTGTTTAGTTGTGGGAATGCGATGCAACAAATCGAGCAAAGGCTCCTTTTACGTCCGAGATATTCTCTATGTTCTGTCTTATATGCATCTAAAGTGCAATTTTACGTCCGCTCAAATAGATGCAAAATAATTTGTTGAAAACTAGCTCTTTTACGAAATGACTGTTTATTATTTCATTGGAGCATTCCTGTTCAATATTTCACTGTGGCGACATAAAATTATTTTTACATTGCTTTCCCCAAATCTCCCGCCAGGAGCTCCGCCCTTGGACTCCCATGAAACTGTCATCTTCTATTGAAGATTCTAAAATTATCGCTCGCATGCGGCTCGGAACGAAGCAGTTTAGATGCATGTACGATTTGAGTATAATTTGATCAACGTTGTTTTTACTAGGTGCATATATTTTAAAAACATTTTTTATATTGGAAAATTACGAGGCAGGAAAAAATTTGTTTGTCAATAAATATATGTGTAACGAAGTTTACATATGTGTATACATATGGATATAAATATACGTCGATGGTCCTTATACAAACGTTCGATGCTCAAGATTTAAATACGTATGTACATTTTATGTAAAAAGTAGATTTCGTTATTTATATAATATATATATATATATTAAATACATCATTAATGAACAAACGTAAAGTAATATGTAACTATATTAGTGTAATCAAGAAGTTAGGGGATTGACAATTAGTACTTTTGACTTGAAAAATAATTATAATTGTTCAAGTTTCTATTTCTTACATAATTTGACCTTAAATGTAAAACAAAGTACCAAAGTATCTTTATAATATAAAAAAACTAATATATAAATGTAATAAACTTTAAAACGATAAAAAACGAGATTCCAGAGATAAAAGCTCCAAACAATGAATTTGATTGAAGCTATTGCTCAATTAAGTTTTTTAAACAACTTACTCAAACCTCTCTCCAACTTTGAACTTCTTCAATAAAAAATAAAGCTATCCCAAAGAATTTGTGTACAAACAAATAAGTATATAATCGCAATCACAAAGAGATAACATCCATCACCTTCACTCAAACTTCAGAAGATCCCACCACTGTTTCAAAGTCGAACTCGCACTTCCTACAAGTTATTACTAAAGGATCCTCGGTGTATACCAACATCTATGTATACACAACTTCTCTTTCTTTGCCGAATTGTAAAGGCGTCGTTCTCATCTTTTCGACAAAACGGACCTTGTAAATAACGGTGTAAAGTAGCGATTAGTGTTGTTTGTAATAATTTTCTAATCTGACATCGTCCTCAAGTACTATGTATTTATAACGAGACCTAGCGTGGCACTTTTGTATTCGTCAACGAGAAATTTAGCATTTTTTACCAATAACAGACGTTGAATCGATTTAGTCGAGTTTCGTAAGGGACCTTTCGTTTTGGAATTGTTTACATTTTTACACAATTCGAGTTTTCAACTTTGAATACTTTTACTACAAATACCGCAAATGTGTACATCCAATCGTTAGACGTAATCACACGACGTCACAGCGTATGATGATAATACCCTGCCTAAGGCTCAATCACTGGTACTCGTTGTTGAACGGACGACCACAGTTTTTGGTCTTCGACTGAGCTGCACAATTATGACATATTTATTCTCTAACCATCCGATAAGACTTGACTTGATTCATGATGCATTTCGAGCGTTACGTTTCTAATTGTTTATGAATTTCCGCGTTTTTTTGGACATCGCCGTTTAGGCCTGGACTGGAACTGTCCAAATTGCTTCCCAAATTTTCTTTCTATTTATACTTTTCACACTTTAGAATGCTGCAAAAAAAATTGGTTGAGAAGTTTCCTTCATTTCCAGTCTATGCCTACAAGTCGATAGCTCCTTATGCGTTTTTTGTATGAAATATCGTCGCGTATCAAATAACGTTAGTTTGTAATGATCACACCGAAGATTGCGATGAAACTCGTCACAATTCATGCGACTCTCCGAAATACAATACCTAAATGTAGCACAATAAAAGGCCGTTCGCCCTAAACGTAAGGCAGTTAAAGGCAACCACGACTAAGCGTCAATCGACTCAAACCTGTGCGAGACACAGAAACATTGAACGCAGTATTGGCCGTAGATTTAATCTAGTCTTGAAAACAAACCTGTATTAAAACTTACAGAGTTTATCTATTATTATCGCCGTCATCGTCATGATCATCACCATCATCATTATCACTATTACAATAATTATTAATATTATTACACTATTACATTGATTATATTGTAATCTATTTTATTATATTACATTATATTCTATTACATTATTATATATCAATTATATTGCGTTATATGATATTACATTGTATTATATTATACAGAATTATATATTTTTTATCGATAAAGACCTGTCGCTGATAAAAGATTGCGAGACGCCGAGTGTGACACCTCAGTAGGGCCTGCGAAAATAGCCCTATCTTTCGTCCTTATTTGGATGGAAACAAGACAGTTCGGTAGGCCCTACTGGACCGTTATTTTGTAATTGTTCTTATTCGTCGAAAAACACCTTTCCATTGCGTTATTATACGACCACGATTGTTACTATTAAATTTTATGATTATTACTAGTATAATTAATGTTATTATGATTTACGTTGTATGGTTTGGAGATAATACAAAAGATATCGTTATTAAGGTGCTATTCTACAATCCCGAATTTTTCAATCGCCTCTCGGTTTTTTGAGGGGACTCACGTGACTCAGATTCTTTAGTTTATTTAATTTATTAAAGAAGTCTTGAAACATTCACGGTAGTTTATTTCTTCATCCTCTGAGAAATGAAACGAGAAGAGTTTTTGGTAGTCATGTTTTATTCGTTTTGTATATACACTTGTTCGTTACAAAATTGTACACGTTTTCTTTGGAAACATGACTTCATAAAAAAATTCTCGCGATATATTAATTCGTAAAAAACTTATGACTATTCATATTATTACAGTTCTTTATATATATTTATATATACACACACAAAGATATTATATATACATATGCGTGTATCTCTTTAGCTTAGAGATAAATAATCTGACACTTGAGGTTAATCGTAAGATGAATTGACATGCTGTCTTCTGCGAATGTTCCTGTTCGAGGTAGTTTGGCATCCAGCTGAATCATATCTGAGGCTGAGGCATCGGGTATGGAGGATGAGCCTGATTTGGAGGGTACTGTTGCATTGGATACTGTGGTTGGAACTGCGGTATGAACTGTGGATTTGGAACTGCGTTGATCGTTTGTTGGTGATGGTCCAGATGCTTTAAGGCTTTTTTACTGTTTTCGACAAATTCCTGAAAACAAAATCAATACCATGTAGATTGCAATGTAAACATCAAAACTGCACCCACGGCCCATCTTTTGGACAATTTCCAGAATTGCTGAGTCTTGTTGCTCTTGTTACATTTATTACATTTCACCCAGTTATTTTTATCAAGAAAGATACTTAACTGATTATTTTTGGTTCAGTTTGAGCAAATTTACATCAGATAGGATCTTTTCAACGATACTAAATGAAAAAGTACATAAACACTTTAAAAACAGGTGTCTTTTTTTTAAAGACGTTTTTGGAGAAAACGTGAAAAACGTCTCAAACTAAGATTTTTTTTATAAAAAACATTAAAAGAGTCTAAATGTTACTTTGTTTTTCAGTGAAAACATAAGTTTCTACCCTTAACCAGATCTGTCCAAAAATGTGACTCAAGGTTTTTCCTCAAAACCACACTTGTTCTAACACTTTCCCATTGTCTTACCATTAATCCTTTGCTCATGTAATAAGGCCTCGAAATTCCGTCATTCTTTGCACAGTCTTCACAAAAGCAGATGAAAATAGTATCGATTATCATCTGAAAGCAACAAAGTCATGGTTATCTTTCGCAAATTCGGAAATGAGGACCTCTTCCATAGAAGTTTAAGCTAGTCACCTCGTAAATGGATATAAAGCAGTGTGCGACGACGAAAGCGAAAATCGCTCCCAAAGTAATGGGCAACCAGGGATGCTGGAGGCCAGGCTTTTTCTGCATGAGGAAGATTCCGCAGACAACCGTTAATGCGACGACCAACACTTTGGCCAAAAAGAGCACGAAATCGCCCACACTGTTAATCGCAGCAACCCGCAAAATGTTATTTGACAATGCTTGGAAAGCCTTTCTGCCACCAGAGCAGAAATTACATCCGTAGATTGCTGAAATGGAAAAATAACCGATGGTCAGTTTTCAATAGAATATTTCGTTTTATTTTTTGCATCTGGAAATAGTTGTACCTGTTTCAATGTAGGCATTTCGACTGAGGTACCGTAACGTTGACTCAAAACACGCTAAACAACAATGACAACACCAGAGGCACGCCTTGCCTACAGCGTTTTCAGTGCCTTTCAAATACTTTTGAATGGTGCCCAAAATGGCCCGAATCAGTCTTATGATAGCTATGATCAGAGCCCCAAAAGCTACCGTACCGAGATGGTATCTGATCACGTTCCAAGTGCTGCGAGTCACGGCACAAGATAGATGAGACTTGTCCCTGGAAAGTGCAAAAATGGTAGAAATTATTGCAACCTCAATTTTATGGTTTTATATCATATTTGATCAAATTGAATTGAATTGAAATGAGATTGGATGATGTACAAATAACTGAGACTGAATATTCGTAATTTCAATATTAGTTTGTATCAGGTTTATCAAATCACCTTGTAAAGAACCATCGAGCAACAGCACCAGCAACTACCATGTGCTGGCAACCCAAAAAGAATTCACTCATAACAAAGAAGGTGAAAAGATTATACCATCTTGCAACCTGTTGAAAAAAATATCAAATTAAAGAGACATGCGTGGAATTATTAAGGTGGAATATCAAGCCTTTTGTCACGTACACTGAAAAAATTGTTAGAAAATCATTTTACGCTAAGAAGATTCCACTTTATACTAAGTAAGAATATTCCTCTAATTTTAAGAATAATCTTCTAAATATGAGAGGATTGTTTTTAGAGTGTAGCTGGTATCATTGTTGTAGTTCGGAAACATTCAATCATGAAAATATGATCTATTTTCTGTCTCCTTATTTTTCCATAATACCACAGTCTAGTAACAAGTGGCTGATGTTGAACCTTTTTTTAATATTCGTTCACAATTATTTACATGCAAAATCGCATCCTTCCCATATCTCGTACGATTGAATCCTTTAATGTAGAGATCTCCTGCACTCTCGATATACAACCCGAAATAAGTAACTGCAACGCAAGCGGCTCCAACTAGTATATAAGTCTGCAAAAAGTTGAATCATAAAGCAATTAGTGTTCACGAATCGTGAATAATGACGATAAAAAGGCGGAATAGGAATTCGGAGCTTACATAAATCGGTTGCAAAAGTAAGACAGGCATAGCGTACACTGCTTTTCCCGCTTCTCTGAATAGCTGAATGACAAGTGCGATTCTCTTTCGCATTACTAACACCACGAGAATAATTAAAAACTGAAACAAACGGGATCGCCGATTAATAACGGGTCTCTTTAAAAGTAATTATTCCAATTTAAAAGTAATTATTCCAATATGTAAAATAAAGAAAATCGCGAGATGGACCTTAAATTATTCAGTGTGCCATTTTCAAGGCATTGTTTCAAAATTGGAATATAATAAAGTATTGTTCTCCATGTAAATGGCGAATTACATGCAAATTGCTAAATGAAAATTCGGATCAAAATATAATCATGTGTTGTTGCTTTCTCAATAATCGTGGTATCTAATTAATTCAAATTAACCACCGATGAAAATGGTTATAAAGTGATTACCGTGAAAACAGTCATACAAATAGCATAGATCAAGTATGATTGCACACTGGCGTCGTCTGGGTGTATTTCTTTTTTCTCCACCATTGACTTTTCTCTCATCCACATATACCTAAAATGGATTTTTATTATCATTATTTGAGTTAATGTTTACGCATAGTTCATTTTATTCTTATCCTAATGGAAGACAAAACTTAAAACGTTTTATAAAGGTTTCATAAACATTTATTAAACGTTTAATGTTTACAGAACATTTATAAAACGTTATCTAAATGTTTATTAAACGTTCAATGCCCAATAAACGTTCTGTGTACGTTTAAAATGTTAAAAAAACATTTAAAACGTTTAAAACGTTTTGTCCTGGTTTAAACCATTTTCTAGCATTTCATTTCAGTTAATATTATTCCATTTCATTTTTTTATTTTTGTTCTGTACTTTTTGTTTACAGGTTGGAGAGTACTTGCCAAAGATAAGAAGACCCTGCAATGGACACAATGACAACCAAGATCAGAACAATGTAAATGATGATATTGACCAGAAACCTAAAGGCAATCAAAAGCACCAACGAAATAGCTGCAATAGAATCAAACATATTAGTTTTACGTCATACGTAATACACTGAGAAAGATATGCCTGGTTGCATCAACCAAATTATTTAATTAATATAGCATAAATTAAATGTGTGCTGAATCCAACTTCATTAATTTCGATCGGTGGAAATTAAACTGGATTTACTAATTTTAAATGTGGTACATTAATTGAATGTTTTGGCTGATTTAACCAATGTGATTTCACTGATTGAAAATGTATTAAATTTTATTGTTTTGATAAGTATACAAGTGAAAAGTATCAATTGTATCAAATAAGAAAATCGTATTAAGTGGAAAAAGGTATAAAAATAATATTGCGTTTACCTAATGCAATGAGGAACAAGTAAATCAACTCTCTCCAAACGATAGTTAAGTCTCTTGAAGCTTCCTGAAAATGGTAAATTATGCAATTGTAATATAAGGACATTTAAATAAGAACTTTTTTTAAGTAAAAGCTGATGTGTTCTTACATGAAAAAAGCTTTGAAGACCCAGTTTTTTAATCAACGAGTGTGCTGTATCATGCACTTGTTTAGGGATGCAACGATTTAAAAATGTTATACTGTAAAATAAAGAGATATCTTATTAAAATGTTGTTTATTTGTAATCACTCTATTAATTTAGTGACCAAATAAGTAGGCTTGTTGTTTTTGAGTAATTAATTATATCGTTATTCAGTTAGATTTTTGTTATCTCGTTTAACTCATTCGAATTTCATATTTGAGCAGTTACTTACTATTCTATATCACTAACTGACGAACAATTAGCAACACATCTTTTCTCTTTGATACCGAGTGCGTTTGCTTCCACATACAAATATCTGTAACATTATAAGAAAGTGTTAACTTTAAAACCATACTGATACTGATAAATTACTACTAATAAGTCAATTGCACTCACGGTTTGTCCCTCATGTCAGCTCCTTTGCAATGGAATCTGGGATCTGTTTCAGGGGGTGTCACTCTCCCACAGACGTTGGCACAGTCATCAAAGCCATTTATCACACGAAATATATCACCCTTTTTGAATGCTACATATAGAAAGTATCCCTGCAAATGATAAATTATCATTTAACTTTGTACCAGTAAAATTTATTCTACTATCTTGTAATGCTTGTGTTCTATTCAAGAAAGTTACTATTATTAGAACAATTTGTCTTGTGCGATGTTCTATATTTTTCAATATGTTTAATTAATGTTTCTGTTTTGTTTGTGAAAATCTATTTAAAGTCAATAAATTTATTGAAAAAGAAAAAAACACATTACTGTTGAAAGTATGACAAATCATATGGTAATTATAGAACACATTAATAGATATGTTAACTATATATATTGCAAAATGGCACTTACAAAACCGCCTAATACAGCTAACATGAGGAAGAAAGGAATGATATCGGTGCATGATCGTCGTTTCCGAAAAATTGGTTCTTCTATGGAAGACTGACTAATAAGCGATTGTGGTGAATTTGCCGACTGAAAAATTAAACAAAATAATTAACTATATACTTAGAAATATAATTATCTAAGCAGACAATTAATTTTTCTCTATTTATTCTCTACCACACAATAGAAACAAAGTGATTTTAAAAAACTAAAAAATAAAAAAACACGATTAAACATGTTAAAATCATAATCCAAACATTTTCGATTTATTAATCTTCATTTTCATCTTCATTTTAAAACAAAATGAAATATATAATTTCTTATTTCGTGAACGTAACTGTTGAAGGATTTAAATTACAAAATTATTTCAAATAAAAAATTAATTTACTGATGGTTGAATTTTGGAACTTGGTCCTTCATCTGCACAGCCACAGCAGCCCATTTTGATGCAGATTTGGGCCAAGTAGGGAAAGGGTCCTCTTCAACTACGAACGAGTGTGTTCTGACTCTGCTCTGCAGAGCATTTAGAGGGGTTGGCTGTTCCGCGATTGTCAGCGTCAAATCCTAAAACAACAAATACACGTGAACATTACAACAATTATTTCCTTGCAAAAACAATAGCTAGGTCTAGCAGAAGTTTACCACTGTTTCGTTTCAAGTCAGTTAATACAACGACACCGAATGCTGATATTTAAATAGTTATCCGGTGTGCTATTGTGGTGCTTATCAGCCCAACTTACGATCGATGAATCGAACTAACCCGCGATAAGCCGTGCTTGGTATCGAGACAAATTTGTCCGGTTGCTTAAACTGTTCATTCCCCCTTTTTTAATCCCCCACCATTAAGGATTTCAGTGGTTATTTATGTTCACTCATTAGAGATTTCGACATTTACAACGAAAAAATTGTTTTTTCGTTGTAAATTTTTTCAGTGTTTCCTAAACGATGTTTGGGAAACATGAAAGTTTATTTTTTCTGTTTATATTCGTCAGAACAGATTTTTTATGAATTTAGATAAAGGGAAGTTTGTTTTTTGTTTATATTTTTTAAGATGCATTTTTGTCATCATATAGTAATAGTATTCCTGGTGTTAGTTACGAGAACAAATTGTATTTTGTTCTCTTAAATTAATTAAATAACGATTTTTAAATTGTAAACGGAAAAAGTTTTCTAAGGAGGATTGTTAAAGTAAAAGTTTAATCATATAAGTGTATTGTCAACGTGATTGTAATGGCAAATATTACTGGCAACAGTTTGATCAACTTGATATGATGCATGCGTGCATCGCATCGGTAATGTGACGAACTCGTGCGTCTGCAGAATGTTTAATCACCTCAAGAGGATTATTCATCACTGGGAAATTGTAAGTAAACATTGCTAACAGGGTACCGTTAGCAAAACCTGAGTCAACAATCATAATGAATAAGAACGGTGAGTTAAATCGGTCGCTAGTGAATCTTATCCAAATTAGCGTGTCAAATATCGGTTAGTGTGCCATTCAGAGAGATATCCAACGTAAATATAAACAAAACGTTTGTAGACTATTTGCGTACTATTTCAGCAGTTTATTTACGTGATGTGAAAGATGCAAATAGGAGTAGGTAATAATAAAATGCAATTTAAATGAAATTCAAGGAACGTAAGATGTTGTTTTAGTAAACACTTTCTTTCTGACAAACAAATGGTGATAAAATAAATAGTTTGCTACAATATGTGATGGTACACATATTTTAAATGGAATAAGTATATTTTTTATATTTTACAAAGAAAAAAGAAAATTGATCATGTCTAAACGTGGATTACTGAATTGTGTATCAATATTTTAAATAAATAATTCCCATTTTCATCCGTTTTTGTCAAAGTAGCGACGGCACCAGAAAAATTCATCAAGTGTCCATTTTACAGTGAAATATCTATGTTAAAAATACTATGCCTATAGGAAATTTTCTGGCGAATTCGAATATCATACTTAGATGACTTTTTTCAGTTTCTAATACGACGAATTTGCTATTAATGGCTAAACTCACTTTTCTTCAAAATGATTTCGAAAAAAAAATGATTTTTCATCTGGCAGAAGTTCAGCATGTGCTGGGAACTCACTGTTTTGTTCCCGCTGAATGAAAATCAGTTTCTGCAGCGATTTCCCGGCGAATTACTAAATTTGAAATGAAATTTTTTGAAGTGAAACTTACGCAGTATTGCAGAGTTGTATACTATTTAACAGTTGACAGGCACGATTTACGAATTTCCATGTTTTCAAAATACTTTTTTTAATATATGTATACTCTAAAAAACAATTGCATGTCGCTGGAGAAAATTTGACTTGCAAAATCCACCTCCGTTATTCTGAATCATTTAAACAGACAGTACACTACAAAAACATACGAGAATGAAACGTCCAAGACACTAGCGTCTGAATGCAAGACACTGACGTCTTAATGAAAGACACTAGCGTCTTAAGGCCAAGTCGAAAGTCTGCTGCAGGAGTTAGGGACTTTGCTTGTGAAAAAATCATTTGTTGATATTTTTAAAAATGCTGACCACAGCGAGATTCTGTGTTTATGGGAGAATGTTTTTAGCCATAAAGTAACATTGTGTGACAATTCGTTTGGAAAAAAGTGAGTTCTACGAATTTTTCCACCTCGAAAACTAGAAATCACCGTTTTTCTGCAATTAAATATGAATTACGTTTTC
>JABFPB010002588.1:0-19658 GCA_022817645.1 Ceratoteleas bidentatus
ACTGGATTTCTTTCTCCGTCAATATTCAGGATTCTCATCCGTATATTGAATCGATATTCAGCTTATAGTTACCGGATTCCATTAACCGTGATCTATTAATTTTTAGAGCGTATAGGGTGATTGGAAATAAAAGGACCAAATTTACGAATAAAGTGCGTTTATTTCCATTCACCCTATTTCCAAATGTATTTATATATAGGGTGATTGATCCCCCACCCATCCCCGACCGTTGGTCTGCACAATTTTTGGTCTGACTATAAAAAAGCTAACTTTGAGACCTTGTATCTCTGGTTCTATACGTCCAATTTTTCTCGTTTAAAGTTTTTCGGACTCTTCTCCACGAAATGTAATACAATGAATATAATGTGTACCCTATTCAGTTAATAAGGCCTTCAAAATTAGCGTCAAAAAAGCCTACTTATGGTCACAAGATATATACGGTAGTGCCTCGCTTTGTACTTGGCGCGAGACACTACCGTGTCTCTTGATTCAATGTTGGAAAAAACATCTGCTATTCGATCTTTCATTAAAATCTCATATAACTGAACATGTGATTTTTGCGCATCTCATATTCTGCCATAACATAAAACTGGAACTGTATCAGCTCAAAAAGAAAGTATTCCAAATAACTGGAATAAGCGCGAACCAAGTTTTCGATTGCTTTTTTATATTCATCATCACTTAATGAACAATCGTTCAAAAACGCAAATTTTTTAAAAACATCCATATAAACCTCTTACAATGTGTTCGCGAGAGAATGGATCAACTGTGCAACGAATTCAAGCAAACCTAAAAAATTTCCATTATCCTGAGCTCCAAATATCTCAGTCGAGCCTCTGATGGATAGTCCTCGTTCAGCTAAATTTGTCTTTTTGTTAACCTTAGTTTGTTCTTTTGATCCTTTTGCTGCTTCTTCTTGCTTCATCTTTTCATTCTTACCAATACTATTTTTTTCTTAATTTTTTACCTTCGATACTGATCATTATTTCGTCTATCGATGGCTGGGTGGAAGAAGATGCCGTTTCTGGAGGGACTCGAAGAAGGTGCCGTTTCAGAAAGTGCCATTTCGGGCCATTTAAAATGCGTGGGCCGAAATGGCACCTTCTTCGAGCTCCTTCTGAAACGGCACCTTTTTCGAGTCCCTCCTGAAACGGCACCTTCTTCCACCCAGCCATCGCTATAAGATCAGTAATATTTGAATTTGAATTAGAAAGTTTCATTTGTTTCTTAATTTTTTCATTTGAATCAGCCCTTTTTCGATTATTATTGATAGCAATTTTATTTTTATTGCAATACTAAGATTTAGAATATTTATTTTTATTCCAATATTCTTCATTAACACAATCAATTATATCATAATAATCCCTGATCATGATTCCCACTAAACAAAATTTATTTACATTGTACCCCATACAACATCAGGAGTATAAATGGTTATCGGAGCTCTTGAGTTTAACATATAAACCTTAATTATTACTTTGTATAACTCAGCAAAAGATTTAATTTCATATTCTCCGCCATATTCCCCCATTTTTTACATGTAGTATTTATATTTATGCTTATCCGTAATTGAAATAGGATATGTTTCATCGGAAATTATAAACGGTTCGTAAAAATACACCTCCTCTTGCAACAAGAGGATTCCTCTTACAGTAAGCGGAATCCGCTTCCTGTAATCTGATTTCGCGTAACATTTTTCTGAGTGTACCAATTACCGAAAATATTGTTTACCACGGTCTCTCGAATTAAGAAATGTTTATTTGGTGAAAAAGAATACTTTTAATTGTTTAAGAAAATAACTTTCCAAAAAAATTATGTTCTTTTGATTGACTTATTTAGATTTGAAAAGTTACTTTCTTACATAATATTGTGTATTTTGAGAAAGAAAATTAAAAAACACTCATTTTTCAACCAAATATAATATTTCTAATGATACACCTCTATAAGGCATGGCATATGTCGTTGAAGGGATTTCGGGAAATTGAGTCGGATGAAGAAATTGGACGAGAAATAGAATTTCGTGGAAATTAGAAGTGTGATTCACGGATTAACAAGTCTGTCTAATACTCGACGGGGCGGATTCTTCAGTTAATATGATTGTTGAAATTGGATACAATGATATTAAAGTTCAGATAGGTAATGGAGGTTTTAAATTTCAGACTGGAAATTACGATTTATTGTTCATTAAATTAGCAAAACTTCCACGATGGAATTTTAAGAATTCAGATTATTTTTAAATCAATTTTTATTCTCGAACATGAAAGTTATAATTTATAAATCGATCTTGAAAAATCGGTGTCGACTGAAAGGTGCCAAATTCAATTGAACGTAATTATAAATTAGGATATTTCAATTAAAACGTTTATTTCTAAGAATTTAGAAATCACTTTATAGTGATTAAGCAATTTTTTTTTGATACCCTGATTGTATAACAATCGGGGTATCAAATAATTGGGAGACTCCCATGACCTGGGGACTAGTGACTTGTATGAATCTGGATCAATAATTGGCCAAATACACTCTTAAAAATATACTAATGTCACAACAAGAATCTTTCTGCGAGAGAAGGAAAATTAGTTCTTTCACATGACTTTCATTCTGTGGTAAACTGATTTTCATTCTGTGACAGCAAGATATCTTGCGGACTGCGCATGTGTAGTCCGGTCCTTAATGAATTCAAACAGATATCTTACTGTGACAACGAGATATCTTGCTGTCACAGAATGACATTCATGTTCTGACAATAGGAACCCTTGCAAACAGAAAATCTTGCTGTGACAAACAGAAAATTTCTAAGAGTGCAACTGGACTAAACTATACGTCGACTGTTCCTGAGGTCCAGATTTGGTCCAGATTTGATCTAGACCTTCTACTTAAGCATAGGTCCAGAAACGCACATAAATTGAAGCACAGTAAGATCATTTTCTGGACCCACGGTGTGTACTTATAAAAATCTTCATGTTATGTTGAAAAGACTGTAATTTTGTGAAAATCCGTTTATCTTAATACAACTTAATTTTAGGTTGAAAGGATTCATTTTAAAGTGAACAGGCAGTAGTTTTGTGTTAAAACTTTTCCTTTTATTATGAAAGGATTTAGTTTTGTCGATATATTGAGCGGAAAATCCTTTCATTATGAAACAATCCCTTTCATGATGAAAAGACTGTTTAAGAGTGCAAAGTTGGTCGCGAATTAAACGGTTGATCGGTTTGGAAACAAGAGTGGTATTTAACTTGAAAAATATGGTTTCGAGAAAAAAGATTTAGCAATTTATTTAGAGTTACTTATTTTCGCTTTCTATATTAAAGCAGCATTTAAACAGCAATTCCATATACTAACCCTACCTGGGTTTCAATGTAATCAGCTTGGCTCATTGCTTCCTTTATTTTGGTCAGTCTCACCCTTTTGGCCGTCACATTTTCATCAAATTGACGTGAAAACATGCTTTCCGTAAAACGTGTCAAGCAATTCGTATTCAACAACACCGATTTAGGGGAATATTCACTTATTTGAATCAACGTTGATTCACCGTTGCTGGATCAGTGATTCATCGTTGACTCAACTTACGAATGTCCGGGTTGGAGACGGTTGAATCAAGGTTTTCAGTCAACATTGAATCAACCTTGAGTCAACATTGATGAAGGTTGAATCAACGTTATCTGCTAATGTTGAGTCAACGTTAATCTAAGATTGAAGAGGGTTGATTCAGTAACATGTTAACGTTGATTGAAACTTAAGTCAATATTATACCTTGATTCCACGTTGATTCAACTTTGATACACTGAAGATTGTCAACGTTGATTCAATCTTCGTTCAACGTTGAACCACCGTTAATTCATCGTTGAGTCTATAATGTTGATTCAACGTTGACTCAAGGTTGATTCAAGGTTTGCTGAAAACGTTGATTCAACCGATCCAAACCCGGACATTCGTAAGTTGACTCAACGTTGAATCGCTGATCCAACGTTGTAACACTGAAGTAACGTTGTTTCAAAGATTTCGGGAACGTTGAATCAACGTTCATTCAACTAACACCCCGATAGAACATGATGTATATTATACATATATTAGATGGACATTCATACATAAAATAGATATATACATATAATATACGTATTTTATACATATACTAGATATATACAACATTCATGTTCTGTCAGGGCATGCTCCCTTATGGTTGTATACACCTTAGAGATGTCAAAAGTGCAAAAAAAATTTGTTTACCAAGAGAAATGGGATTATACCCTTAACAAATTAGTAATGTGCTTTTATTTTTAGCCACCGTTGAAATATTTGAGTATATGTATTTTATTGCTAAAAGAATCGTGTTCATAAATATTTTATTAGGGAATGTTTGATTCGCAGTTTGTGTACTTATGGAATAGTATTTAATAGTTCACTGGAAAATATAGTTTCAACTCTGAAAATAGGCGAGTTTATCATTTTATAAACAACTTTGATAAACATGGATATGTTTTTCAATTATTGAAAATTAATTGTACCATTTATGATAATGCGGCGCTGTAGATAATAAGATCGGAAATTTATTAATCCGTTTGTTTAGCGTATTGAAGTAGTTGTATTGTGCAAAGATAAGTAGATTTAAATAAAAACTAGTTACAACATTTCAGTAATGAACATATATTATTTTGTGTGCAAATACGTTTATGTTTAAAGCAAATAAACAAACATATGTAGAGGAAGGATATACTGTTTCCTATTACCTGTGACTAATGAGACCGCTCGTGGACCTTATTACATCCACTGATATGTGGAATTAAAATGCTAAATTATACAAACATTTTGAAAGTATAAAGAGCTCAAATTAAGCGAACGGTTACGTCTGTTACAAAAATGTATCATTTAGTTCATCGTGTAATTGGCTTACACAAACTCTCGTTATTGTACAATTTCTCATATCTACCTTGTTTTCCAATTACAGATCATGTTTCATTTTATAATTATGATAACTAAAATATATATACTCAATCGAAATTTTTAGTTTGACACGACTGATTTTGGCGACATCAATAAAATTGTGTGAAAAATATCTCAGTGTAACTTAAAGTGATTTCATCTCACGTTTTTTTATTGTCGATACATTATAAAAGACTATTCTATATTCTTCTTTATTGTATCTATGTTATGTTATATAATAATATTATGTAATATCGATAAAACTTCCATTAAAAAAACTCCGGAAATCTTAAGGTTTATAATAACGATTTGCCACAGCTGCCTTTTCGCAATTTAAAGCCCAGTTTCTATTCAGTTCTCTCTAGCAACCGTTAGTTGCACAACCTAACAGATTTGTGATAATTCCAACCAAACGAGTAAAAAATAAGTATTAAGTGGCGTGACGTAATTTCACGGCAGCATGATGTTATGTACCTTTGGAATTTTCGTATTCGGGATTTAGTTCATTTGACATCAAAGTGTCGGAATATGTCAAATATTTGTACTATGCTAAGTTTGAGCAAGTTATTAACAGAAATACTTGAATTCATAGCGTATTACATCAAATTCGTTAAACTTGCTCAACTACGTGGTTCTCGTTGCTTAATGTAATCTTGATCGACAAAATATCTTACATGATCGTGGTTCGTTCCAGTACATAGTCTGCACCTTCTCGGTTCCCCGAGGAACTTCGAATTATAGTATAATTTTGAACATTCATCTTTCACGTGATGCAATGCAGACTTATAAAATGTTTATTTATGTCGCAAATAATGTTCATAAATATTTCATATATTAGTTATTTTTGTATTAATTATTTATATTAGTTATTTAGTATAATTCGTTCAGAAAATGCTTGTATTAACAATCTGTAATTTCATCGTGAAAAACAAATGTTTATATAACTGCATCATCAACAAATCTTGTATGGTTTAATCATAAAGAAATCTCATAAAGAAATTGTTGAAGTGTCAGTTATAATAAAGGTAGCAGGAATAAAATCGATCGCTATGCAGTGCGATGTAATTTTCATACGCAAACGTGAATGCGAGAATACACGTGTTAACATGACTCAAACCTTAAATAGTGTCCCGACATTAGGGTAACATTAACTTAATTGCACATTAGCGTAATTAGCGCGTATATCGAGCATTCCGCCGGCAAAATCACTTACAAATGACGTTTACGTCATTATGTCACTGTTACTTGCGTCAAGACTTCGTTACATCTTTGCAACTATCGTAAGACACAGACACGTTTGTTATTGCTTCGGTATTTTTGGAAACTAAATCAATGCAGGATTGAATAATACAATGAAAATAAAACTAGAAAACATGGAATTATAAATAATAAAATATATTTATTTGAGTAATGAGAGAAATTTAAAATCAGTTTCGCTTGACGTTGTTCTTGACAAATCGAATGTCAAGCTGATGGAATTTTGTTAAACTGGGAGCCAAAACAGTCTGAAAGTTTGGTTAAAACGACTTGCTTTGTGTATTTATTGTCGTGTTATTGTGCAACGGAAGAAAATGTATAACTTTTTCTAATATCGAAAAATAAGTTTGGAACCTAAATACGTCTATACTCTAAAAAAAGATCCTTTAACCGTAATGCTTCCCTTTTACATTAAAATGGATTTCACATTAATATCTCCAAAGGATCCCTTTTATCTCAAAAGGGAAAATTTATTGCGAAAACGATATCATTTAGCAGTAAACTGACATCCTTTATTAGATAAATGAATCATTTAAAGATAAAAGGACAAATTTTAACAATTTTCATGTTACCATTAATAGATATTTTTTAGAGTGATAAGAACACATTTTCGGTTGCGTACCTAGTAACAAATATACACACGTGGTCGATAATACATACGCTAAGTGCGATTGGATGAAAAACATTTCTTGTTATCAATCAAATGTAAAATATATATATTAAGAAATGAAACTATTTGCATGAAATTTGTCAGAGTTGGAACGTTTCAAATTCCGCTTTTAAAATTAGTAATAAAAATGAAATTAACAAACATTTGTAATTGATTATTCAAGTTTGCATGTGATTTTATAAAATATAAATATATATAGAAACAAATACACAATATGTTATTTAGAAAAGAAGTCATAATTTCATTTAATTTATTTAAATTCGATTATATTTATAACGATTTTTACGTTACGAACATTTTACGTTTCATTTCGGGTTAACGAAAGCTGGTGGAAATCGAACCGCCACGGTCCCGCATTTTGTAGTTTTAACTTGGACTTGGATATCCGAGCTTCTTATAAACCTTCAGGAAGGTGCTCCTGTCCATAAATATGTAGTTTTAAATTAGTTTTCGGAACTTTGAAACTACATGTTCATGGACATGAGCATGTTCCTAAAGGTCACAAGAAGCTCGGAAATAGAAATCTCGGAGTCCAAACTACACCATGAGAGATCGTGACAGTTCGACTTCCACAAGCCATCGCTTAGTCCGAAAGGGAGGTTTACTTGGATTTGGTTGATAAAATAGGCAAACTTTGACATTTTTTTGTGATATAGTGAAAAGACTTACGAACTTCCGGCTTAGTTAGTTCTATTCTTCAATTATTGAACAACAAGTTGCAATTTTGTCGAAGTAAAAAACCAAAATGGCGGCACTGATGTCATTGTTCCACAACTTCCAGTCCTCGCCCTCTGGTGAATTGAAATCAGAAATATTTCGCCCAATTAAAGTTCATGAAATTCCCTATGTCTTAAACCTAACTACAATAAAACTGGACCAAAATTGACCAAGTTATGGAATTTGAAAAAAAATTTCATTGTTTACCCCCCCCCCCTTTTTTTAACTTTGACCTCGCTTAAAAAATAGTAATTTAACAATTTAATGGTTCGTGTAAATTGCTGGTTGCATTTTTGAAACGTAGGCTAAAATTCTGCCATGCAAATGAACTGCTCTTTGTAATTTTCAATTTTAATAATACCAGCATTTTCCTGCATTTTCTCACTGTTGCAATTCACAAAACTTCGAAATCAACATCGCGTCGTTGCTTGTGTGGAGGTTCGTCCATTCCTCACGGTAAAATGAGTGCGAACTGCCTCGAAACCACGGCAACTCGAAATGTCGACGCGAAAGCTGCAAAATAAATAACTAACTTGAACGAAGTTAAATGCTTGAAGTTTGGAATAAGAGTGTTTAGCGCAAGCAGAATAATTTAGGAGGTCGGTCAGTGCGCTGCGGTTGCGGACACAAATTGGTTTATTTCGTCTCACGGGAGTTAGGACAGGTGTAATGTACGCAAGGCCGAGCGGCGTGACACACTCGGCACATCTGCGGGCTTCGCGTGGCATGATTAATTACATTTCGGCCCGCGGCAAGTCTCGCTGCGCGGTCCTCTAGTAGCGACTGCAACCCTATTAAAGTTCGCCTAAGGTTTTTTGACCCCTCGTTTCCTCCGAAGTAAACACCTTTTCAGCTATTTCCCGGCATTTTCCACGTTCTTCGGAACTATTGTTAAGCTTGTGCCAATTACGTCACTATGACGATACTTACGTGTCTTGCTAAATGATGGTTACTTTTAATTAACCTCTCGTTACTCGTGCCCTGTACTCGGTTCACAAACGACTTTTTTTCTAAAAAAAATGTGTCGTTATGAACGTGTTTGTACTCGTGCAATCTAAAAATATTTGTTACATTCATATTTGAAATTGAACCAGACAAAAAATGTCAAATAAAATAGAGCCGCGAAAAAATATTCCGAAATAGGCATTCGGAAAATTAATTCGTGATAAAATCATTTCGGCGAAAAAATAAATGTACTTTTGTAAAATAGGTTAAGTTTACTTAGTTTTGTTAGTTTTGAAAAAAGTTTTGGAAAAATAAATGTACTTTGGTAAAATTGGTTAAGTTTTCCAATCTATTTTACTATTTTTTTAATCAACGGTCGAAAGGTCAATTCGATCTTTTTTAGAGTAATAGTTTTTTTAGCAATTGGGTGATGGGGATGTATCTTCTGAACACTTTGATACCTAGTAATTTGACTATCAGAACGACCTCTATAAAACCATTAGATTCGTATATGTTTCAACGTCATTGTTAATGCACAGCGAGTTGCCTTGGATCTTATTGGACTGTTACGAAATAAAAATTCATCTGCAATTGCCATACTTTCAAAACATAAACAATGATTGTTATGAGTACGAGATGGGTAAGTGCCCCTGCCAGAGCTAACACTTTTCGCAGTTGAGTTGAAGGTGCAGTATAGGAGCGCAAGCTCGGCGGTTTGGAAATAAGAATTTCACATCCGAGATAAAACCAGACAAACTAAAAACGTAAATTTTACGTAGAACCTAAATCAGAATTTAATTGGGCATGAAAGCCGATATTCACTTGGTAGCGCAAAAAAATATAGAATTAAAGGATGTATCATAAAATGTGAAGTTTTCAATGTATTGTGTGTAGCTTTTAAGAATTCTTGCATTTAAAGATGAAATTTAACATAAGCTTACGTCACAATAGTCTTAACCATTTGTTTATAGTTACATACATAGTTACAAAAAAAGTTTTATTATTTGACAAATTCTAAAAAACGCAGAGGTTATAATTATGAAAATTTGTGGGATAGAGATAGTCAGATGTCTTTATTTCAATTTACAAAATCTTAATTAAAATTATTATTAGTGCGGTAAATAGTTTGCTATTATGTACTATTATGTACTCTAATATAATAAATATGTAGTCGAGGGATTAATTCCCATTATTACCAGAGTTCAAATCGGTGATTCGTGGTGCTTTCTAAAAGCAAAGCAATGGTAATGGCAACTCAGATAATAACGTCGATGAACGCAATTAATTCATAAGTTTAAAGATCTGTTCCTTGTTCATAATTATCACGTGCAAAATAGCAGCTTTGTTATTATATCTTAAATTTCAATTCAAATAAAATCACAACTCAAATTTCTGTGGCAACTTTAAAGGCTTTGGAAGCAAACCTTTCATTTCATTAATTATCCACTGTTAAAATTCATAATAATTTTCAGGAAAAAAGCATTCAATTGTATAGACTAAAAGCTTTCACGGGGTGGCGACTGACCGCGAAAAATAGGGAGAGTCAAAGAATTTTTGAAAAAGTCTGGGAAAAGTAAAAACGAAATATTGTTGGGGATCACGAATGTTTTATATTTGTTCTTTAGTTAACGTTAGTTAAATTAGTTATTAGTAAACATCAGTACATTAGTTATAATAAAAATTAAAAAGCGTAACTAGGGACGTGTTAATAAAACACATTTTTAGTCAAGGTGTTCCATTCAATTCAAATCGTCCCTGTCCAATAGATCATAAACATTGCCTATTCTTTTAACATCGTTACAAAACCGACCCCAAAGTAAACAAGAATATTATTTGTCAAAGCGTTTACACGCAACAAATAGACTGATAGTGACACTTGTGTGACACGAGTTTTTTTTGTATAATATCGAAACAGGCGGTGACAATCCTGTAACGTACCGCAGTCAATATGTCGGTATTGTTTGGAAACCACAAACCTCGGTCAATTTTGCGTTGGTAAAATTGCCGCCATCCACTTATTGTTATATACTATCTGCAGCAATGATTCATAAGGTGACCGCCTATGGCGGTAAATTAATTATTATTAACAATTTTGTGTAAAAAAATACGACGACGGCCATAAAAAAATACACCTGACCAAGGTATGTCTAACGGTTAGAGAAAAACTCTATCGGGAAGTGCGATTTCACGATATTTGCGGTGGGTTACGCACGCGAAAGTAATAGCTGCGAATTGGTTATATTTACTTGCCGGAACGACGATTAAAAGAACTGCAATTTTGCTGAAAACTAGGACAATCAGAAACGATGTTTCAAAAAGAAAACAAACCTGTGTCAGTCATGCGGAAACAGCCACAGTCGACCTCCGCAGAAGATAAAGAGATAGAAGAGCGCAGCTGAAAATAAATCTGGTAATAAAATCAGACAATGTGATTTCTGACGAATGTACAGTGTTTGAATTCTGACACAAGACTTAGTCACATGATGTATAAGAAGTAATTTGGTGTGAAAATCTTGTTAAAAAAGACATTTGAAA
Organism: Ceratoteleas bidentatus; assembly: GCA_022817645.1. Taxonomy (NCBI): domain Eukaryota; kingdom Metazoa; phylum Arthropoda; class Insecta; order Hymenoptera; family Scelionidae; genus Ceratoteleas; species Ceratoteleas bidentatus. Next base: position 11,042 of record JABFPB010002588.1, read on the forward strand.
GATGTCAGTAACGTAACTCAGCTTACTACGTGTTTGGGTTCAGTTAGTCGGTTGATTGTTGTATGCACGTGTCTTTAAATATATATATACATATATAGATAAAATACGTAGATATTAAAAATATCAAATTAACGAAAATGGAATGTGGATGTCTTTCTTATATTGGATATTTTAACATAATGGAAAAGATGATCTTTTCCAAACGAAGCCCTAAGGGAACACAACGATCAATCAACGTTGAATCAACGTCGATTCAACCTAATCAACGTTGAATCAACGTCGATTCAACCTAATCAACGTTGAATCAACGTCGATTCAACCTAATCAACGTTGAATCAACGTTGACTCAACCGATGTGTTCTCTTAGGGAAATTTTTAGAAATGTAATTTTGCATTTTCAAATCATATGGCATAAAAATGATTTACTAATGTTATTATAGCTTTTCGTCACAAATTTATTATATAAGTGTTTGATATGTAAGCAAGACACAAACAGTTTTCGAGATGTTCAGAAGGTAGATGTTCCTGTCGACAGCACTAGAATGTTCATTACCCTAAAACAGGCCCCGAGATAGTTTTCCTCGCGGCAGCTTCTCGGTAGAAAGAACGAAAAAAACGAGCACAAGCAAGGAATGATAGGTCTTTGTGTAAAAAGGAACGTCCCGGTACAATCTACAAAAAATGACGTGGATTCCATGCGACCAAAAGGATTTCTCATTGGTTTTTCACACAGCAATCGACGTTCGCGGAGATCGAAATTAATGACCCCGATATCATCCACTCCATCTTCATTTTCGCTTGTTTTTGTGCCAGAAATGCGAACTCGCTTCGGAAAACATCTCTTTTTTCCCATCGTAATCATGTTTTCAACGTTGAAAAACGGAGTTAGTGAATTGAAAAAATCTCAGAACACATTTCGCTAATTTGTTCGTTTAGCCAATTATCCACATCAGTGTAATTTCGAACATTGATGTGATTATTTGTTATGAATTTAAAGATAGGGGTCTAAAGGTTTTCTCTACAAAATTAACTGACTTGGTTCAATCACGTGCAATCCAATTACGTAGACTGTAAATAAAGATTCTTAATAAAACAGACAACATTATTTCGAAAACACTTAAACAAAATTGAATAGATGAAGACATAGAAGGCAGGGGCGTAATATGATAATATGTCTGCAAAACGATTTCGCTTTGCGCTGAGATAACCTTATCAGCAATGCTAAGAAGCTGTAGCGAATACAGCGAATTACGCTTTCCGTGAAACTTACAAAAATAAGCTTAAAATTACTTTGTTTTTATAAAAACGTCAAGATTACATTTTATAAAACGGATTCAACTGAAGTCGTTACGTAACCTTTTGAGAAATATGGTTTCCTGAACAACTGCACTTAAACAAGAGGTAGTTTCCCTCTTACTCTTCTTTTACTTCATCAGGGAACGCTGATGTCACACGCAAAGAAAAATTGTTCCTGAATAAGGAACAATTTAATTATTTTCAGACACGTAGATAATGATTCCACCTCAGTATGCTTTACTTCTGCAATAATATATTCCAGATAATATATTTTACGTCACCATTTGACAAATCGATTTCAGTAAGAATCAACGAACCCGTGTGAAATTAGAATTAAATGTATTTTTGTATTTTTTGGAGTAAATGAATAAAAGAATAAAACACAGATGTAAATGATTTATGTATTTATTTAAACAAATCCCAACTTTCGAAACACTGATGGACACACTCGTATAAGTACTTGTTTGCAGAACAAAGATTGGTTAGACTTCGCGACACATATCACGGTAATATCACAAAGAGTGAAGTAAAGGATTCGGAAGTTCTTTTAACTGCGGGAAAGAATCCAAACAAGTGTAATCGTACAAATGGATAACGAATTCGCAATCTGACCAACTTTGAATCTGCCCATCCATATACATTTACCGCGAAACTTTACGCTAGCATAATCTCGGTTCGCATTCGGTGTGTACGTACCTGTATCTTTTATTAAACATTTCCGTTTCTGCGTCGTAACCTCTAGTCAAAATTCCTTCGTTGCATTTAAATGTATCTAAATGTCGTCGGAGTGAACAAAAATCGTTACAGTCGCACGAAAAGAATGTCAACCCCTTCCCCCCTGAACTTTCATTACCAACCAATGTCACTTGAAAATGAAGAAATCTCACTCTAACCTTTCATCCGTCAATTAACACTCGTACGATTTATTAAGTGCCATAAGCCTGCAAAGTATCTCAAGAATTTGGCATCGATTGCCGGTTCTCGTCAACGTTTGACAATTCGCTATTATTTGTTCGTCAAATATAAATTGCAAATGGAAAACATGTTTGTAGGAGGACCACTTGCTGCATCTACAACATATAAGGAGACTTTCGCTTGGGTCGAACAAAAGTTGACTTTCAAGATAATCTCAAAGTACGTCAAAAGTACAAAGACAATCGTCTTATTACTCAGCCATTAAGAAACTTGCAACCTTACTCGAGCTACTTTGCAGGCTAAAAGGAATAACGATTGTTCCTTCAGCTACACTAAAATATCGTGAGTTACAAATGTCCTCTCATTCGGGTTATAATTATTTGTTGTTCCTTTTTGTTCTTGTATTTATTTTCTTATTTATACATATTTATTAATGTATGATTCCTATATGTATAGGACGGCTTACTCTAATCTCATGTTTAAAGAAATGCAAACTCGATAAGACATAATTTTGCACAAGTTTAAGAATGTAACCATAGAACTTAGAGTTTGTTTTTGAAATAATGCTCAAAGCATTGTTGCTTGTAATTTACAATGGAGTTTAAAATTTCTTCCTGCTTTGCATACAGAGTTCCTTCGCCAAAAGTGATTGAAAAAAGTTTCATTCAATACTTTGCATATTTGAACGCCGTCGATTAGACTTCGTCGAAAATAGTTACCAAGAGTTACAATTTTCTGAATTTAACGTAAAAATGATTTTAATGACATAAGTTTACGCAAAAAGAAACTATTCGGAATTCATCCGATCCGGGGAACAATTCCGTCCAGCTGGTTTGCTGTTTCATGTATATAGAGACGAAAATAAGCCTTCCAGGATACATACATGTACATACACATTTTTTTGAGGGACGGGGTGCTTACCTACTAATTTATTATTTTATCTTAATCATTGTTCGCGAGACCCACGAAATAATGTATTTTGTGCGTTCGTATTTCGTCATCACGACATGTGAAATTTCTACGAGGACTCGGCGTTCAGTATCTATCATCTCGACCCTTCCAAAATGCGCCGTTACCTTACGCTATTTTTATTTTAGAAGATAGACATTCCTGTTTCCCTTTTACGTCGTGTTTATCGTTCGATTAAAATTGTACGCGCTCGGATTTCCATGATATCCCCTGAATAGTTAACAAATCTTAAATGCGAAACTGTCAACAACTCGCCATAAATAAATATCTCAATTAGATTGTTTAATTGTCAACGTTCAAAATATGTTTCTCTGTTATATACCTCTAATCAATATTCGGTACCTCAATGATATGATTAGCGTAGTTCCGTTTATACGCGAAGCGAAAACCTGTAAACAGTGAAATTCAACGCATGGACTATATGAATTTTTCCACTCTGGAAATCGGAAAAATTGGGTAGATTAATATGTAATAGTGAACTATAACGAGTATACTTATATCATTCTGGATTCGCTCAACATATCGCAATCTATGATCCGTAACGTTCGGTTAAAATTTCTAAGACAACCCAAGCGGTGTAATGTAAAACGCTCCATAAAAATATTTCCATAGAGTTTCTCTTTCTGGAACAGACATCAACGGAGGACCTCAGTCACTCAAATACACGTGACGTAAGCTGAATCGAATGTGAAAATATGGAAGTCGTATGTAATGAAGACGGAATTCTACACCGTTGACGACGGATACGATCGTTTCGGGAGGGTCGAGCATGGTGCTCTCTAGCGGTCTTACTTGTGTAATGTATACAATCCAAAGTCCCGCACAGGCCGTAGATTCGGTGTCCCGGACACATATGACACGCGTAAGCACCCTCGCGCCAAAAATAGAGTTTGGGACTGAGTCGCGCACAAACACAGGAATGTTGATCCGAGTATTAATCGCCAGTCACAATCTTCGAAGGGTATGTTTAGCCTTAAACTTACGCGGAACCAATTCCTCAAGTAATTCCAATGATTGCAGCCTGCCGTTGGCTGATCCTATACCTGAGTTTTTGGTCAATCCCATATGGTCATTCGCGGTACAGTACTTGAGCACGTCCGGAAGACTGGACCTAATTACGTCTAAAAGTAGTCGATCGGATGTTGGAAGAAGGCGACTTTCGAAAATTCGAAAATGTTGAACGCTAAGGTCATCGTAGATGTTCAAAAACCACCATTCCTTAAATACCCTACTAGTCAAGCTATCGAACTTGTGGTTGCAAGCGCCGACAATGCGTGTGTCCAGTATCCAGAGTTCACATATCGGTCTCCTTGCTATGGACAGCCAGGTCTCCTATTTTGAGCCCACATCCAGTCTGCCGTCTGCGACTAAAGGTATCCGAAGATTGTGATTGGCGGTAGTGTCAGACTGATATTTCTTGGATTTGCACTCTCTTCTTCGCGCTCCCGGGAGTTCCGGGTTGCCGGAGGATTCCGGGGCAGGTCAGTGTGGGAGCCGATACTTTGGGAGGCGGTGGAGGTTCCGGAAGGTCCGAATCCAGATCATCGTCGTCGTCCTCGTCATCGTTGGTCACTGCTGCTACAGTGGCGTCCACACAGGGCGATGGTGTCCGAGCCCTGGGACTTCTGTTGTAAGATGGAGGCTCGGTAATGCGTTTACCACCAGGAGGTGGGGAGCATTGAAACTCCTGTAGCTGCAGCTCTAATTCCTGAACGAGTTTGACCTTCTGTGGAGGTGGACTGGTAGATGGGGAGTCTCCGAGGACGAAGGAGGACAACCTTCGTTTGCTCGAGGTGGAAGTATCTATTCCAGAACAGCCAGCTTCGAGTAATTCCTCTTTTTTCTTGTCTCCAAAGGCGGATAGAACGGAAGAAGATGATGTGCTACTTTTGTCTCGTTGATGGTAGATGCCAGCGAAGATCAGAATGTTCAGTACAAGAAGGAAGACGCCTACAGCGATGGTGACTGATAGTGCTGTAGTGTAACTCTGGTAGTGACTGGATGCTAGTTTCCGAAGCAAGTTATTTGGTCCTGGTTCCAGATTAGGGTGTGGTGGACTCTTCACTGTAGACGATGAAGTCATCGTCGTCAAATTCGGGATGCACTCGGTGCTTGATACAGAGTTGGACATTATAGAGGGTTCCGTAGGTGACGGATCTGGTACAGGTGGCGCAGGTAGAGGCATTCCCATAGTCTGTGGTCGCACCGCTCCTTCGTACATACTTGGACTATCTGCGAGGTGGTGGTGACGCATCGTGATTTCGTAACCTGGACGATGTAGTTGCGGTAGTAAGTTCAACCATAGACTCATCTTATGACCCCGATAGTGATGACGCATTTCGATTTTGCGTCCAACCTCTAGGTAATTTTGATTGATGTAGTCGTATGAGTCCCAGAAGGGAAAAGACGTGTTCGGGCTTGCTCGATTGGGATCGCTGTAATGAACAAAAAGAACATCTAGTTACAGGTAATTTAGTTATAATTAAGTGAAAATTTTTTAATAATTCATCCAATCAGAAAAAATGTCATTTAGCCAACCAACCAAAAATTACTTCGGCGCCTTCTTGCACCCAATTTCATTCAAATATGATCAATTTTCAATCGATTATTGGTTTCCGATACAGTTCTTTCATATTTTCAAAGGATCCGACTCCTGGCAAACAAATATCGCAACAGCAAATCGCGCGCGATCGGGTCTTGGCAATCTTGGCAATCCGATTACAATAATGTAAAGACATAAAATTTTATTTTAACGTTCAATAAGTGGAAATCGATAAGATGCGCTGACCATTAAAAGTTGGTCGTACAGAAAACATCGCGGTCGAAAAGCTGACAGCAGTTGGAAGTGCAATTACAACATGAAGTTGACTTAATTTATTAGTCAACTTAATTAAATCATTACATTTTGCAAACCAAGTCTTGATTATCCCCGCCGAGAGCCGATGATAAAGTTGGCGCCGGGCAAACTTTAGCATCGAAACTCGGGCTGATCAAATTAATTAACCTGCTGCGATTGTCTCCTCCCGACAAAGAAACGGATCTGCATGGGCGCTGATAAAAACCTACCCTTGGTGGACGAAGTTTGTCAGGTAGTGTACGAGCAATCTGGACAGGTTTTCGTCGCCCTCTGAGTAGTTGTCGTTGGAAGCGATGAATTCACTGCGCAGCAGAGGGATGCCAAGCAGGAAGGGTATCTCCTCGCCCCGCTGGCTAGGTTGTTCACCAGGCTGGAAGTGGAGGAAGTAACCCCGACCGCCCTTGACGGAATGTAGCAGTGCCAGTCTCAGCAGCGGAGCTACCACCTGGCCATCGCCCAACAGAGACAGAAGCCCTTCACATATAGACAAAGGATTCTGCTCTCCCCGATCCCAATCCGTGTACTCGTTTCGAAGTGTCGAATATATCTCGTGTAAATGGTATCGGTAGGTGTTTCTTACATAGGTGCGCAGAATACGGTCTCGCCTGGTTTCGTTGAATCCATTCTGCAAGGCAAATATGTGTTTGAGGGCAAGCATTAGCTTTTTAGTATATTAGTTCTAGGAGATACAAATATAAGGGTACGAAGTAAAATTTCAAATGGTAAGGGGTAGTACACTGAAAAATTTTACTTCGCGTAATCTATGCAAATATATTTTATAGTTACTTCAAGACATATTGATATGTTTGAAGTAACTATTTAACACTTAAGTGGTAAAAGTTTATTTCTTGAAGTAATCAGTGTTAAATATTGTACATCAATCTTTTATATTTTTGATACTCTTTAAATCAATACCCTGCGACATTTGTTGCACTTTTGTGAGACTGTGTTATGAAAATGGATTGAAAAACAACTATTCACGATAATTTTCTTGAAGTAAAAAATTAAAAAGTAAATTTTCAAAATTATTTTGTTTAACTCTGGAAGCTTCTGAAATTTGGGATTTATTAGACGTCTATCTAATGAATCTTGTTTATTACAGTAAACCCCATATTTTCATTATGGGCTTTTCAACATTTCCCGATGTTTCGGTTCTGGAAAGCATTTCCGAAATAGAAACAGCAGAACTTAACTGTATCATCCTGATATATTTTATTGTACCTTTAGCTGTTCTGAAAAACTTTGCAAAGTTTGACAGTTCTGATCTGAATAGTTTTTGTAAGTTCTTAACTGAAATACATCTTTCATATTTTCCGTCGTCGTTAAAAAATATACTATTCCGTGACGAAGCGTAAGCGTGAATAACACATGAAACATTGTCGAATTCACACGTATATGAACCCTGTACTCTGTATCGGCAAACATCTACCCACTCCACTGACATGAATTTCGCGCCTTTAATATTTGAGGTTTGTTCGGAAACATTTTTTTTTATATCATATTGAAACAAGATCAAACTTGAAAAAGTTTATTATTTGTGATTTAGGAACATTAATGTGATGTCGATTGTCTGCTGCAACAGAGTTAATTTTTTTAAATAAAAAATATTCGAAATGAATTATTGTAAAATAATCAAAAATAGCACCATTTTGTACTTATTAAGATTAATTTGTACGCCATTTTGTCGTAATTTAAGAAATCTGTAATGTCGGTAATAACGATTTCGGGAAAATGATCTCGTTTACTGAGCTTTATCCGTATAAATGTTTGAATGTTTTTAAATGTTTTTTCGTTCATTAAGCTTTATCCGTTTAAATGTTTAAATGTTTTTCCAAAATCCGTTTTTTCATAATCCGTTTAAATATTTTTCCAAAACTACTAATTATTAAAATGTGTTATAACCCCTAACTCGATCATCAAATGATTGAGTTAGGGGTTAAATGATCGAATAAAATTTACATCAAAAGTCCTATATAAATTCCATAACGCGTCCTAGTTGTTAATTCTTTGTATAAATGTGTTGAACACTACCCTGCGTTAAAGCAGACTTCTATTGTTTGCTGATAATGTCACGATGTTCTTTGAAATTGAGAGAGTATAAGATGCTTCAAACTGTTTCCTTGATGATTTACATTTGTTTATAAATGGACTCGTGAATAAGGAGATGCATCTCGACGTATCAAATTGCAAAAACATAGATTTATCATCAACGACTTACTTGTTTTAGTTTCGATCTGTTTAAGTGATCAAACCCAAGAGATATCATACATAACTGATACATTTGTAATATTGAACATTAATATTCCTAAATTAAAGTGAAGTAAAGTTTTTATCTAGGAAATATTTTTTAGAATTTAATTTATAGTAGTTCTCTTCTTAATTTTCTCACTGTATAACAAATTTAAAAATCGCCAAATGGAATTCGAATGTTCTTTTATGAGTAAATAAAATGTATCCGAATTCTTCTTGATCAGTTTCATTAGAAATTTTAAACTAATTAGCACTTAAGGTGATGTTACACTTATCCGATTCCTACATTATCGGCATTCACTGCATTTCTTGCAATTTAATTAAATATCT
>JABFPB010002589.1:0-19658 GCA_022817645.1 Ceratoteleas bidentatus
CACTAACCAAAATATTTGGTTAAATAAACCAAACATTTAGTTGAATCAACCAAACATTTAGTTAAATCAACCAAACATTTAATTGGTTCAACCAAATATTTTGGTTAGTGCTATTTTAACTAAACAATTTGGTTTATTCAACCAAAATTTTTCTGAGTGTTGTCAGATTTATCATTCTGAAGCTAGTCAAATGCACAACCATTTACGAATTTCTATTTATTTGTTTATGTTTATCATCTAACTAAATTTTTTATTTACTAATTAAAAACATTATTAAGTCATTTCAATTAAAAAAATATGATATTAAGAACTAGCATAATAGTTTTTAAAATATATATATTTAACTGTTGATTTGACTAGCACGGACCGTTCCAACGTCCTTAATTGGAAACATTTGCGCTCTCATCTCTGCCATCGACATTTTCCTAGCCTATTATCCCCAACAAGCAAACTGCCCCAAAACTGACTATCTGGTTTAAATTGCAGGATGCACGTGGTATACCTAAAGAGCGGAGTGTGGGTATACCCCATAATGGAGGTGCTGTCAGCGCCTCTGCGCGCCGTCTTCTTCGCCGTGCTGTTCGGCTTCGTGACGATGCTGTATTACGTCGGCGAGTGGCTGGACCGCCTGGTTTGGGGTAACGAATACACTATGACCAAAAAATCTTCTCACAAGTCCAAGTAGCCCCGCCAGTCGTCACCGGCTGGTGACGTCTATACGTACTCTTCCCCGCTCGGTGGTGGTGAATATCGTTCAGATACCTCAAATTTCGAAAGCACGAAGACTCTAAGCCAGTCGAACTAGTCGTAGTTGTCCGCGCATGCGCCGTCGGCAAGGCCGGAACAAACGTCACCGGATGTCTATGTCAATGTCAATGTCAAAGCACAGTCAGTCTCACGTATATTCACGACCACACGGTTCAACAAATTTAACACTTGTTCCAGTCTTCCCCGCCCACTTAATGTACTCTATAAGCGGAACGGAGCCGACACTCGAACCAACGAAAAGAAACTGCCTCTTGGCCGACCGAGGACAGGCGTCTCGCTGGCTCGAGTGCGAGGACTGCATGACTCCCTCTGCCTTCCTCCGGGAACCGTCTAATCTGAATTAGTTTAACTCTGGTACTTGGTACTGTAGATCCGTAGACGCAATGCACGCAAGTAGACCCTATCTTAACACCCCAACTAGTTAACCGACACACCGAACAAAGGCGAACTATGATCACCGATGGTGTACCTCTCCGCCTCTCTGCCGATTTTTTGACTATCCGCATAAGAAAACTGAGAACTGGGTCTCGTTTAAATGTGATTTTTCCAACTTGAAGGGCACGAAAGAAACATCAAAAACAAACCGAGACAAACTCTGTTTACCTCGGTTCACCTTCGATGTTTACGATCCCTGGAAGTTGGACTTGACCTTTCAAGTTGACCCAGTATTCTGTTTCCTCTGCAACAGTGAACCTTCGAGCAAGTTTTTCAATCATTTTGTACCTTGTCTTGTTTACGTCTCGCAACTCTCAGTAGTTCGATCACTTTACACTTTGATCTTTGATTCTTACGAGTCTGTAGTTTTCTGTCTCTTCCTCTCAATGTGTCTGTTTTAAACGTTGCAATGATTGAACAACCGCTGTCGAAGGGTGTAAACCTTTGTACGTAACCGGACTAAAGCAAGGGTGTCTGCGCGCTACAGGCAAAAGACAAAGAGCCGAGCTAAACCGCCCAGACTCGAAATCGTAGGCGCCAAGAAGAGCCGGGCACAAGAGGATGCCGGTTCAGCGGAGACGGCGGTGATTAATGTCGAGACTGGAGAGACGCACGATTAGTTCCTTGGAGTGCCGTTCGCGGCTTGCTTTGCGTTCGTAAACACTTGTACATGATCTTTCGAGGACCGAGGCTGTACGTCACTAAGGCAACGTGAGACCTATCGTACCATCGAGGCTAAACCCAAAGCCATAATCGAACGCACGCGCTTGACGAGGGTTGATTGCACGTTATTAGTCAGACAACAAGAAGCAGAAGGTGACAACGCTACTTCGGGGAGCCTCGGATGTAACGCAGATGTTTGTGATGCGCTGTGCGATGTACACTCGATGTAACGAATGTAGAGGACAACAAATATACAAATTATGTTTACATACATGTGTGTGCAATACAAGTTTTTTTATGCAGGGGTGCAGGTCTAATCAGGTACTAAGTTCCTACGAATTCCTAATCATTTGATGGGAAGTCTTAGGATGTTTTACAATTCGAATGAAAACCGAACATTGGGAGTTCTTGGGAATGTTTAACTCGGGAACCTTGGTACTTCTGAGCAAGGTGTACTAATTTCTGGACAGCAATCCAATGGATGACAATTAATGTTCAGAGTTTGGAACACTATTGGACATCGGAGTATAGAATCACTAGACATAGTAGATCTACCTAACTTCTGTCCAGAACTTGGGTCATCCTGGTCAAGTGCCCACGTTGGGCGCCAAATAATCGGAGTCTCGATTGCTTGCACCCCAGTGTCTTTCTGATTTTAGGTTGCATGCTCAATCTCTGTATTGTTATGCCGATCTGTATTTCGAGGGGGCGTGCCTTTGCTCGTACTTTGACCAGTTTACGACCTTTGTGTACATTGTGTATATCATTAATAAATCGAATTTATTTACACTTTACTGGGATATATCTGTCTGCCTATATGTCTGTCTGTCTTTCCTGGAGATTCCTACACGAGAATGCCGGCTACAACACGTTGTTCGTTCTATCGCAAATGCATGACGCACGCTGATCTGACCGCAGAGTATCCTTCTACAACCGTTTGTCTGTTTTGTTTTCAGGAAAGGGTAGAAAGTCGTTGGGTAAGAATAAGAAGAAAAAGTCGCATTGAACGGACGCTGGCAGCTCTTAAGGCGTGTGAGACAAGTGACCGACGTCCGGGCTTAAGATCTCATTGTCCGCTTATTTGGTTGCGTTTTTTTCGAATTATTGCGATACAGAGCCGGGTTATACCGAGGCCTCAAAGTCCTTCGTAGGCACTAAACTTATGCTGCTAATGTATAAATATGGAAATCTGACGAAAAGAACTGTTTTTATGGTACGTTTAAACAGTTGTTATGAAATTGCGAATATATCAAGTGTTTAAAGTACTGGCTCCCCGAGGGGACCTTTTTGGAGGTTCGATGTTTGACAAATTTCTTGTATCATACAAATGGATAATGTAAAAATAGCCACAAGATTTTTATTCTATTGTACAAATGTTGTGACCATAGCGTTTTAGTGTAAGGTACAGCATATCTTAACTCAGGTATGTAACAGAAGATCAATTAACACTGTCCAATACTCATAAGCGGAACTTTTACTCCACTCCAACGATTGTTGTAGATTGATATCCATTTTTATTACGCATTTTACGCATTTTTGGAAAAAGTCTGACGTGGAAACATAGACCAGATTTATACTTTACAGACGTTTTTATACATCTACTACTACTGCAGTTTGTTATGCTGTAATAATTGTCACCAATAACAAGCATAATCACTCGTAATTGAATAAATGGTAATAAACATGCATAATAATACACCGCATTGTGATTTATTTTGACTTTGTATTCACTGTTCATTCATTTCCATTCAAAACTCAATCGTTATTCCCTACTATAATTTATTACAATAATGAAATGTAATGGGTAATAAGGTAAATTATATAGCACGAGTCAATTTATTTTTTGATATATATTATACATTTTTAATAAAATATGTGGTTTTTACATCATCAGTAATCATAACAATAGCTACCTATCACAGTTACTGTCCATTACATCATGTAACTTACATGTATGTTATAGCAATAAAGTAATACTCACATAAAAATCAGTTTTCATAACTAATTTCACATAGCGGCAATGATGACTTTAAATGTGAAAGCAGTTGTTCTTTGTGTTCAACGTATGGCAACTGTCCAATTTTTAATTTTCTCAATTTTCTGGACAGAAATATTCCATTATTTTTATATAATTTCATATTATTTAACAATGTTCCTAAGAAACTAAAAACCCATTAAAGTATCCACTTACCGAAGGCCAGATAATTGATGCAAGGAATCGTGTGTGACTCCTTTACAGTCACGTATTTCAAGATACAGCAATGAATCTTTGAGGAACAATATACGAGGTAATCCAAGGTCGCTGATTTTTTTACAATGCACCAATATTACTTCTTCAATATGCTTACAACCATCTGTTAAATAACAAATATAATGTCTGTATTGAGATGAGTTCGTCTTTTGTAATAAAAACATTCGTAATAAATTATTTTTAAATAATCAAACGTAACGAGATTCTGTACCCACAGGAGAATGCATCAGAGATTTTAAAGATAACTTTTGGTACATAATATTGGCTTAATGCCATGATTTTTGCCACATCGAAAATTAGTTTACATTTTACGGTTTCAGCACGATTTAAATCATTGATTTTTTCAAAGAAATCAATGTCTTAAGAAAATATTTAAGAAAATATAGTATGTAAAAATAATAAGTATGACGTAACCAACCAAAATGATGCAATCCAATGTCATGAATATCAGAGCCTGTTGCATCCACTCCTTCAATAAATAATACAGTATCCTCTTCGGGTAAATTGTTATAATCGTTCTCATATTCGTTGTATCCCTTCCATTTCACTGCAGCTCCATTTCGCAAAAGCCACTCACTGCAAACTCTGTCTGGTCCATATTTTCTAACCCTCGTTTTGTTAACTCTACAACGAAATATCGCTAAAACATGTCAAAAATATCGGAAAATTGATCATCACTTAGTTTCTAAAGCAAAACAATTGTTTTACCTGTTAAATATGACTTCAAGCCAGTAAAATAAGCTTCTCGTTTCAACTCGATTGAATGTTCTTGAGATGTTTGTAATGTTCGATGTTCGTAGCAAATGGTTTAACATTTTGGATATTTTATTAATTCAAGTGCCAGTCATTTGAATGTATTTCCATTTATTTGTCAAACTATAGTAAACAGATATACTTTTATCGTTAGAGGCAAAATGTCAAACGTTTCGCCTGGCAGACAAATGTAAACAAACTATGGCGAGTTCGCAAAGAAACAGCTGATTTACGCAATCGTAAATCTGGCAACGTCGCTATTTACCACTGCACATATTCGCAGTGCTAAATTTAGTTTTCGGAATAACACGAAACTTCATGTTTATAAATCTGTCTTTGTTTGATGAATTCTTCGGCGCGTATTTAAATAAAGATGAATTCTGCAAATTGTAGGTCATTCCGCGTGTTCCTAAAATGTCGTATTTGGCGATGTTGTCATATCATCAACTTTTACAGAAAAGAACCGTCCATTGTTGGCATTCTATATGCAAATTAATACTTATAATAAGTCAAAAATGTTTATACATTGCAATTCGATTAATTATTTGTTTTCGTGTTACATCTTCAGAATCAATTCTTTTTTTTAAGTGGAAATTTTGGCGAGAATAAAAAAAAACATGCACATGCAATTGGTGTAAATGGCACACGTCGATAAATCATTAAAAATTAATTTATTTGTTTGTCTAATGGATCGAGGAATCTCGACTGGCTTTTATGCAAGTGTTGCAATTCCACTTGCACTTGACTTTAACCGATTTAAGAATTCACCAGAAGATTAAGTAACTAACCTTCTGTTTACTTTTGTAATCTCTGTTGTCGAGTAGTAAATATGATAGTAGTAGGCAATACTGAAATTGTAAATAGCATTCCGAAAGGTATTCGTGAAAAATATTAAATTGTATAATTTGAAAACTTAAACTCGCAAAATGCTCAAACAAGTGAAATTGGTCTGCCACCTCAACAGGTAATCAATCTCGATTGATAATAAACTCAGTTGTACTATCACTTTCCTAAATATGAATTTTGTCGCTCATTCAACGAATGGACTTTAAATCAATTTCATTTTCTTTCATTTACTTATATTTACACCTATAATTAACCAGTGTATTTTTATATAACCACCAGTTGCCAAGTTCCATATGTTAATACGTTACACCAGATATAAGACGTGTCAAAAATTGCACTTATTCAACTAATCATTCTATTACAGAAATGTATTGTTTACACACACAAAAAGGGGTCAAAAAAACTATATTCGCTTCAGTAGTTACTTTTCGAGGATTGACCAAAACCCTCCAGGAACCGAACACAACAAGTACCAGCAATACAGGAACTATACGATAATATGTGCTGCAACAGGAATAGGAGCTTATTTGCTTTATAACTACTATTACAAATCTAGATTTAAATTTCAGACTGTTAGTGCGTATGAGAATCAAAGTACAATTCATTGTGGAGAGTACAAAAAAGGTTTGCCCACTTACACAGCAGAACAAGTTAGTAAGCATGATTCCAAAGACAAGGGAATTTGGATCAGCTTCAGGGAGGGGGTCTACGATATCACGGAATTTGTGGAGAAACACCCTGGAGGTCCTGGAAAGATAATGATGGGCGCTGGTGGATCGATCGAACCATTCTGGAAAATATTTGCCAACCACAATCAGCCTGAAATTTATGCTTTGCTGGAATCTATGAGGATAGGCAATTTGTCCATGCAGGATGTGATAAAGCAGACAGGGGATGATCACAATCCATATTCCAACGAACCTTTGAGACATAAGGTTTTAAAGATAAATGGGCATAAACCGTTTTGCGCTGAACCACCTGCTCCAATGCTGGTTGAAAGTTATTTGACTCCTAAGTAAGTCATAAATTAGACATGTTTCAATAAACGCAAGTTTATTATGGGGTTACCAGATGCTCTGGTTTAGCATTGATATATTCCACTTTTCAAACCTATTTTGTGTGTATTTTTACTTTTTTTCACAATAATTACACATTTATTGAATGTTTTCTAAGATTAAGATAATTATAATGTAAATTCGGAGATTACAAAAAAGTGGGACACAAATTGGACACAATCTGAAATCACTTTTACAAAAGGACAATGCATTAACCAATGGTGCAATTTTTAGAGAACTATTTTACGTGCGGAATCACTTACCAGTTCCTGAAATAGATTTAAAGGACTATACCTTGGATATAGCTATCGAAGATGATGTCAAGACAAGCCTAACTTTTAACGATTTGAAGAATTTTCCCAAAAGCACAATCACTAGTGCTATTATGTGTGGAGGCAACCGTAGATCTGAAATGGCTGCAGTAATTGTCTCAAATATTTTATTATCACTTATGTCATTGATGTAAGAATCGGTATAAAGAATTAATCATGACATTACATTATTCTATATCCCAGGTAAAATCTCTAAGAGGATTGAGCTGGGGTGTGGCAGCAATAGGAAATGCAAAATGGACAGGAGTGAAACTTTGTGATATTTTGAATCAACTTGGTATTAAGGAGTCAGATTACAGTCACGTTCAGGTATAATTAATCCATTGCATTACTGCAAAGTAAGAGATGAAAATGAAGCCATTACAAATTATGTTCTGGGATATCATAGTTTGAAGGTCTCGACATGGATCCATCAGGGACTCAATATGCTGCAAGCATCCCAATAAGCAAAGCTATGGATCCAAGAGCGGATGTGTTGATAGCTTATGAGATGAATGACGAACCCATTTCTCGAGATCACGGATTTCCCGTTCGTGTCGTTGTACCTGGTGTTGTAGGAGCTCGAAGCGTAAAATGGCTAGGTAATAAATCGAAATCATGCCATTAATATATCTGACTGCCTTCAATACCAATATTATATGGGATTAACAGAACTCTTTATTAACAAACTATTTATTGTTATTATCGTTATTATTATCGACTTTATGTGTACAATTTGAAGGTAAAATAACACTGTCGAAACACGAATGTCCTTCGCAATGGCAACAAGGCGATTACAAAGGATTTCCTCCAAGCGTCGATTGGGATACTGTCGACTTCAAAAAATCTCCAGCAATACAAGAGATGCCAGTGACATCTGCCATTTGCGTGCCTCAGCCAAACGAAAAAGTTGTCCGAAAGGATGGAAAAATTCAAACGAAAGGTTCTTAGCATTTTATATCTACTTAAAGTTTATATTGCAGTCTGGTCATTTGAATTTCTTATTCAGGATATGCTTGGTCTGGAGGAGGCCGGAAAATTATTCGCGTTGATGTAACTGCGGATAAAGGTAAAACTTGGCACGTTGCTAATTTGGTTGCCGAGGATGAAGAAGCCAAGGAAGGCAGGCACTGGGGGTGGACATTGTGGGAAGCTGATATACCAGTCAACAAGACGAACGAGGAAATAGAAATTTGGGCGAAGGCTGTCGATGCTTCGTATAACGTGCAGCCGGAATCTTTTGAGAATATATGGAATTTACGAGGGTTACTGTGTAACGCGTATCATAGAGTCAAAGTGACTATAAGCAAATGAAAATCATGGCATAATAATTGATTGTGATTTTTTTATACTCTTTTATACGCAGATTAATACGACGGATAGATGTCTACAGTGATATGTTGATCAATGCAATTGAAATCAGCTGTTTGTTAAAGTAATAAAATATATTTCGTATATGAATATCTTTATATGCATACAAATATCACAACATGGTTCTTCAGAACATTTGATAAAATCCAGTATTTCGCACTTAACATGGCAAAGGTGCGCTCTAAACGGAAATACTGTTCAAATTCTGAAACACTACATCCATTTCAGGCCTTTCTCTGGGATCTTGCTTGCAGCAGTGTTTCCCTAGGGCGATAAAATTATAAAACACAACTTCGTATTCGCGATCAGGCTTCTGATCCATTATGCTCGCGAGCTGGCTTGGTGGGATGCTTTCGACAAAGTCTTTCAGCAATTTATGTTTCGGCCGATTGGAGTCGTAGGGTCTCAAACCCGTTGCCATTTCGTAGATGACAACTCCGTAACTGAAGGTGTCGACTTTCGTTGAAATTTGGGCCTCGTATAGGAATTCTGCCGGCAGATAAGGCCTGGTACCTTGAATTCTGCTAACCTGGGAAACAGTAGGATATTTCTTAATCCACGCTCTAGAGGGTTGGAAAAATTATGATTATTTTGAATTAATCAAAGTAGATTAATTTGATTTAAATCAATAAAATCATGTTTTGAATCAAAGATGTTTATGAACCAAGTGTACTTCATAGTTAGAGAAAGTTTACATTATTTCTCATTAAATGTCTATACAATCTTAAACTTCCCATTAACACTATCTCTGAAATTTGAATGAACCAATCTAATAAAATTAATGACAACAAATTTACTCGACTGACCACAAACTAAAAAATATTCTGATCTTGACATAAAACAATATTATTACATGATCCTTATTATACAACATTAAAAACAAATCAATTAGAGACAGCTTAAATCGTCAATTAAAATAAAAAACATTTTAATTAAATCCCCATTAAAATCACTAATTTAATTCGCATGATTAAAATCATGCCAAACAAAACTCAATTCACACCAATTATCGAATCCTATCAAACTTGACACTAACCTTCATCATATCCTGTTTGATTCCCTCTTTAGCCAGTCCGAAATCCCCGATCTTTGGCTCCATATTTTTATCCAGTAAGATATTGGCAGTTTTAACATCCGCGTGAATCAACGGCTTATCCCCAATCGTATGTAAATACTGCAGACCGCAAGCTATTCCTGTGGCTATTTGGTGGCGCTGCAGCCAAGACAAGGGCTCTTTCGTGTTTCGCAAAAGCAACTTGTCCTCCAGAGATCCATTTGGCATGAACTGGTACACAAGGCAGGGCATTTCACCGCCGGTGCTGTATGCGTACAACAACAGGATATTCTCATGGATGCGAGAGTTCATGATATTAATTTCCCGGAGAAGCTGTTGCCACTGTACACGATAGACGTCGTCTCGTTCGCAGCGCTTACATTCGATTCTTTTTATGGCAACCATGGTATTCTTCCATACAGCTGCAAATGGGCCATAGAAATTAGTTACATATTTCTTTTCTATAGAATAATTTTTTATGTAGAATTATAAAATCCGAAATATCTTTGGTAAAAGTAGGAATATATCTGCCATTAAGAAAAATATATTCCCAATGTATGAAACATATTGGGAGTACTTTTCTATTTTTCCAGAGATTCAATGCACCGTACAAAACATTAATAAATTGACCGAAATTATTGAATTTAGTTAACTTACGAAATATCATCATGCATTGCATTATCAAAACTATTTGGCTGATTGACTTAAAGTTTATCTGGAGGTAACACTGTAATTTTCTGGAGGTAACACCATAATTTTTTTTAAAGTTGCCTAATCACCTTTGTATACAGTTCCAAATCCACCTCGCCCTAAAATTTTCGAGCTATTCCAATCTTCAGTTACATCCTGTAATTCTGAATATGGCACTTGAGGAAGCGAAGATGCAATTTCAGTTTCACTCGCAGACTGATGAGTTTTGGAAGTATAAGGAACTTTCTCTTTCGACGAATCCTTCGAGGAACTTTCGTCACTTCTGTTTGAAATATGCACCTTTTCCAATTCGTCTTTTAAGGATTTCACATCTGAAATAAAGGTTTTTATTCAATACCTTTAATAGTTTTAAACCATATAAAATTGTGTAATATACAAAATATACCATTGACATTTTTGGACTTTTTACGTTCATTTACGATGTCCTTGGATTCTGCTCCTACATTTGGAATGTACTTATGATACTCTTTGTCAATATATGGTTTCAGTATCAACATTGCACGATACAGTCTCATACGCTTAAATAATGCCAGCAGTTCAATGACTGTATGATTATACATTCCCCACATGCTTAAAAGTTTGTCACTTGGATTTTTCTCTCTTCTTAAACTCTGAACAGTTAGCTGGTCGAATTTCATGTACCTCTCTGCAAGATGTTGCGAATTGTTTACAACAAAATTAACAATATTAAATACACCAAATTCATAGAAGAAATATGTTCAACTAACAAAATGATATTAGGTAGAATGTTTAAGTTTACCTCCGAGTTCTTCCCAAGTGTCATTAACGTTGAGTATCTTGCAGATTTCCATTCGTGGAAAATATGGTAAGTTGTAGATGTATTTAATAGTTTCCGATTTTGAACTATTCGACATTTCTTTATGTTACCTTATCCCAAAATTTGATATCGAAATGCAAATTATATTTGCAATTAATTGTTGTAAATATAATACACTCCTGTAATTATAACTTGCACTTAGAACTTGTGGTACCACAACGAGAAATCTTATGAAAGGTTGACATAAAGCAGCTGGTGTAAATACATCATTGTTGAGGCTCGGCTTTGGTAGCTATTACGTAGACCCGATACTCTCGGTATGTAGAGAAACACTGACTTTTAGTGACATCTACTGGTTTGAATGAACACAGTGTTTTTTCGCATTCCTTGACCACGATTTCACTAACACTGATTGCTCAATCTCAGCTTATACGCAACATCAGGAATTTCAAATCGAAGAATAATAAACACCGACAAAAATTTTACTAAGTGCACAATTTAAATCAAATTATATTTTCAAAAATAAAGCAAATGTATTATCTAACTTTTATGTAAATACTGTTTTAATTTAATACGAAAAAGAATTTAATTTAATTAAAAAATTAATTTGACGAACAAAAAAATATAATAATGAGAATAACAAAATGGATAATTTATTTAAAGATTCAAAGGTCTCATAAAAAATGATGAAAAGCTGAGGAATTAGAATCCGTTATTTTATTTGACAACATTATCACTAACAAACATTGAAAACAATTCACCCAATCAAATCTGAGTTCAATTTGATCAGACACGTAAATTAATAGCGCCAACTGTCAATAGACTATATCTCTAAATGTCAGAGCGCGAATTTGTTTAAATCAAACGATGAATAGGAAATCGTGTATTCGCGAGAAAATAAATAACTGGCGGAACAATTTTTGTCAGACTTGGTGCGTCTGATGAAGTCCGAAGTTCGTCGTCGTTAAAATGAACATGTGTATCAATTTATAAAGTACAAGTAGTAGCAAAAATAGTTTATAGAGAAGGATATACAGCAGTCTCAAATATACATTTTAGGTGGTAATACTGTAGACGTTCATTCAGTTTGCAATTTCATTGTCGATTTGCGTTTGTTTTTACACGTGGTCGTACGTTTAACAAATACACGATTTTTATTCGTTAAACAACGTCTGACACTTAAGTATACGTGAAATGATAAATTATGACACGGGTTTTGAGTTATCTTTATACAAAAGTAGCATTATCTGGTGTTTTAAAGGGAGTCGCAGATTTGTTTCACGTTCAATTTGATCTTGCTTTCAAATGAGAAATTCGAAACATCCTAGCGGGGAATGACGAAACATCTTAATGCTGGATGATGAAAGCCTAAATGAAAGGAATCTATAAAAATAACTATATACGACGACTATGTTTGGATTCACTCACGTTTATATCTAATTTTATACTAGGTGATACATCTAGTTTTCATCTTTCTTTCATGCCAGAAAATATAGGAAATCTTATACGGTTTCCTTTGGTGGGATGAAAAATAATTACCTATGAAATGGGTTTTGATAAAATATTAAGTTTGAATATATTTTTGAGGTCAGAATGCAGGCAACATTTTCGACATTGAAGAAAAATCGTTGGATACCAACCGAATTAACTTGGTTTGTTTGAGGCACTTTGAATTGAGGCACACACTTGCACAATGTTCGTTTATGATATTAATACTTTAAAAGTAAAAGTTTATTGACTATTGCTAGATTTAAGATTTTTTCGTTACACTCATACCTTTTTTTCTTTGTTACTAAGATTTAGGAGGTACTTGTGATAACAAAAGGACTTGATTCACATTCTCCATACTCAGTTATTTTTTTGTCAAATATCAGTAGTAATGTAATTAAAAATATTTGTTTAAATATGGAAGAAAATGAACTGTTAAAAAAGTAAATAAATGATAAAATATGACGAACTTATAAATATTTACAGATAAATCGAATAAATTGATGATTCGCGTAATTCCCTTTAATATTCCAGATGACGCTAGTAATACGAACACTTTAAAACTTGTGAATGAATGAACAGACGTGTTAATATTGATAACCCAGAGGTCAATAAGCTTTTATGAAAGTGCGATGGTGAATTTGAAAATCATGGTTTTCCAACTCGCATTCATGATGATCTGTGCTTCAAATTAAGTTTCGTAATCATTTTACGCAATTACGTATCAACTGATGTACACGACAATAGTCAATGTTACTGTAAAGACTACCACGAGCCAGAATTAAAATTAAAACATGATATCCACACAGACTAAGCGTTTTGGATTTTAACACAGCCACAAAATTATAAAATACGCAAAAATACTATAAGTAAACGGGTCAAAAATTACTATTCAGAACAACCTAAAACGGTAAATTTACATTTTATGGTCAGGGTGTCCACCAAAATGGAAAATAATTCGAATACAATTCCCGAATTTTTCTTGCAGAGTTAAAAAACCCACATATTACACAACTCGACATAAACACATTGAATATTATTTATATTTATAAAAATATAGATGATATGGAAGTTTTTACAACTTTTCGCCTTTCTGTGACTTGTTCATAATTTTTTTGTCTAATTTGCACCTTTCCCTCTACAGATACAAATTTTTAATACAAAAAATCAAGCTTTTAAACAATTGTACACTCGGAAATTAAAAATCCATTCGGATAAAAATCAGTTTTATTATTAAAAATATTTTTCCCGCATAAAATTGGACATACTATATTTCTCGCTTATTTCGCGCACCGCAACAATTTCCGTAAATTTCACGCACGTCCCTCATGGTGGACACCCTGGTGGTGTTCCGATTGCTCTCCCTACCGGGAAAATTACACGAATTGCCAGTAATTTATGATATCTATCGAAAAGTCGTTTCAACATTCATACGCGCAATTTGCATCGCACGCTCCTTGGTCGCTCGTCGAACATTATACATTTTTGGAGAAGATATTTTGGATCTCGCTGTTTGCGTTTTCCGGTTTCTTAACTGAGGGAAAGCAACTGTCCGATGCAACTTTCGGCCTGCCATTCAGCTGAATCTTGAATGACTCGTCGATGCCATTTTGCGCTTTATGGACACCGTTTTTCGCAGCGTCGTTCACCGAACCATTGACCAATCTATCGTTGTCGCTATTGGCAACATCAACGCCGTTCGTTTGCTTCGTTGAATCTTTGAACTTTTTTGATTCAATAGTTGGAGTTACAATGTCAATAGAACCTGAAAAACAAAAAACAAACTTTAGTCGCCATAAATTTGAGTCGCCAGTTCCGATGGTATTTCCAATTCTCACCATTCAAATTGTGACAATATTTATTAGTAGCGTTCCATTCTTCGCGCAGACTCAGATTAAACATACTGTAATCAGGATTGCCCGTAACTTCTTTCACAATGGTCAAGAATTGCGGCAAGATACTTTTCAATTGGTCGTCAGTCAGAGCCGTATACGTTTCTAGGAGGATTAAGCCTTTACACCTGAAAAGTCGTAAGATGACTTATATCACAGCGATAAATCGATAGAAAAGTGCACACGTGGTTGCCATAAAATGTAGAGCTGATAACTGGATGTTAAAAATAACCATCCATCCACAAATACTGCAGTTTACTGCTTAAATATCCCGGGACTATTTTCGTCGTCCAGTTTTCTGGATGTGCAGCGTAAAAAATGAAATAATAAAAAACGAAACCTGTCTGGGTTCTAACGGTTCATTACCTCGGGTGGGCCGGCTCTTTGTATATGTCCAACTGGAAGTACTGGTTATTAATAAGGAAGCACCGACGGCGTTTGTAGATTGTGAAATGCGAATCGTCCCTCTGCTCCAACATATTCAGGTAATCTCGGTGTGTAAGTTGCGTTTTCACTTCGACAACTTGGCCACACATTTTCGGACGCCGAATCGTGTGAATGTAGGACCAGTGACCTGAACAAACCCAACGTTATCATTGCCTGCCTCATTCTCAGTCCTTTTCAATGAAAACTCTCAAGCCATCTCTTCAAGTCAAAATCAACAGATTTTGCATAGAAACGAATAGAAGTGGATCAAGAATCTATTTCATTCTGTCTAATTAAATTCAAACAGATAAACATTAATTCTCCTATATTCTTTTCAATTCGAATTAGATCATTTGCAAATTGCAATTCTTTTCTACGAAGTCCCAAACATTTTCTGCAGTTATCCAAAAATCTCTCCAATTAACTTAATTGTGCATTGAAATGTCCTTGACTTGAACAATGACCTTGAGATGCAAACTGGTTTGCAATTGAGACCTTTTTGTCCGCGTTTTCGCAGCCTCGCTTGCATCCTCGGATTATTGCTCTGCAAGTAATGGTGAACCACGTCGAAATCTTGAAACGGCGGAAATGCACTGTCTGGCGGCAAGGGGCCGCTGACGAGGAACTTGACTTTGCGACTGCTCGCGTGGAGCCGGTCGCCCGTGTCGATGCAGAGTTTCTGGCAAATGCACTCGATCATCCGGCAGATCTTCGTCTCGAAGTCCTGCGAGTTGTCGATGACGTCGAAGTACGGGTGCCCGACCCACGCGGCTGCGGCGTTGTAGTCGAGCTCGCGCGCCAACTCGACGCCCTCCGAGCGACACGCGTGGTCCTCCGTCGAGTAGAAGTCCTCGGCCCCGTTCGCGGCCGAGACCATGTGGATGATTTGGTTGTACCGGTTGTCCCGCAGCTCCACGTTGTTCCAGCCGTTCGACGCCATCATCAGCTCCCACTTGTCCTTCGAGATATCTGAAATGCAGGGACAGATTTGAGCAAATATCGGGGAATTTGGCAGGAGTTTGTAGAACATTGGTTTTTAATGGTGTAAAAAATGAAGTGAGGAATTGTAACTTGGAATCTAGTTGTAGAGTTAAGGTAGGAATGGTATTAAGTGAAAATACTGAAAATTTAATTAGATTTTAGATACAGATTGTTCATATTGTTTGATTCAGTTAGTCGAAATTTCATCAAAATTCTCTTCTCGCTATTAAATACCTTGAAATCAGAGATATTTAATAGCGAAATGTTAGAAAATCGTATTTATAGATATACTATAAAAGCGTTTTTATTCTGAGATATCGAATGTCGGGTTTCGAGAAGACAATAATAGAAATGTGTATGAATGACAAACGTGAACTATGTTCAGTTCGTTTTTCATGCAGTTCTGAGTATTGGTTACGGTGTTATCATTACGTATTCGAAAATTGATTAAATAAATGTTAATACATGTGAAAAAACAGTATGTTATGGTACAGATAAAACTGAGTTTAGGTATCTAAAAAAAACAACACTTTAAATTAAATAAATTAAAATTTATTTTAATTTAATTAAATTCTTTATAAAGTGTTAATTTTTCATTTAACGAACCTGACAGTGGTGTACAGAATGAAAAATGGGGTTTAGATATTTTTGCGAAAAACGATTATTTATTAACCAATACTTTTTGCAATAATATTTTTTGCAAGAAATTAAATAGAAATAATAACGATTTAAAATATATTCATACATTATTTGAAATGTATTATGCAAGTTTAAATCTGCGGATTATTTAAATTGGATTTTCAGTAATCGATAATGAGACTGAACATTTTGAAGTTTTAAGTATAAAAGCATTATTAATGACAATAATGTTGTGGTTGTTTAATTTACTTTTCGTATGAAACGATACATTTGTATGATGTAAAGAGTCTTTGTTCGATAATTGTACTGCCATTAATTACTACAATATAGCTTCGAAGCTAAATTTGTAATAATTGGAACATTTTGAGATTTAATAATTATAAAGTGCATTCATATTAACTGAAGAATGAACTGACCGAATTAATATTTCATTATCAGATACAAACTGCTGAATCAAAACCGAATTCAAAATAAAAATCAAATTATACTGCTAACAAATAATAATCGTTGAATGAAATTAAGTTATAAAACCTGTTTCATAAGTTAAATCGAGAAAAAGATTCTATTTTCCTAAAAAGTGTTAGGCTAAATTAAAATATGCAGTAATTAATAGTTTTCTCATAGGATTTACTGGGTCTCAAGGACCTTTAAATCTTAAAATTGGATTTTTTTATAAAATAAACATTATTTAATAAATAAAAAAGAGGGTTAAAACATTAACTATCATTAATAACATTAAATTGAACGAATTTACTCTCAAATAAAAAAAGTCTTATTTAATTCAATTAAACTCCATTCGAGTCAAATTCCTCAAATTTGTATTTAAATCGAAATTTTTAACCATAATAAAATTTAATAAATATGAATTTTGTCGAGATTGTACATACATTTCATTCTGTAACACCTACGTGAAGAAAAACTTTTAATTTGATTTGATTAAAAATAAATAATGCAATTAATCACTAAAGTCTTACATGCTGAAGCGTCCATGGCACCGCGATCACAGATAATAAGGCAATTTCGTGTACAGCTTTCGCCCAGTTGGAAAAAGGTGTTTTCAATTTGGATCATCGTTTTCAGTAAATTCTCTTGAAACTTGAAAGCTGAAACACAATCGGTTCATCTCTCATTAATTTTCACATTGTCTCTCGCTAAAGCCACACGCTGCAGTTCGACTAGGACGCAAAAAGTAAACACGCCTGTAACTCATGTTACGCGCGAGACACTTCATCATTCGCCTGCTTTGGTTGATCAATATAATTTCTCATTTGCGAGCCGGCTTCTTTTTTTATCGCACAATAAATTTGCGACGCGCGTCCCGATTTCCCGGCATTAGCCGGCAATTGAAAATAAAGCGTAGTCGCAACTTTCCAACCACTATACATCCAGAAAAAAGTATTTATTTACTGCAAATAGATTTCCAAAAGTGGTTATTTTTCAGTAAATTCCTTCATTTAAAGTAAATGGGCTTTTAATTGTGCCAAATATATTCTTTATTTCAGCTAATTGATAAAGAAATAATTTACTAAAAATAAATTACAGATGATAATTTATTTTCAATTGTTTAATTGAAAATAAATCACCAAATAATGTATTTATTTTCAATTGTTTACAATGATTTTTAATGTTTGATTTATAATATAATTTTACTACGTAATGTTTTAATAAAATATTAATAAAAAAATAATAAAATAAAAACAAAACGAATTAAAGTTACAAAATGAAAAAAGTTAACTTTACTTTCCAACTCTTTGCACGTAAATCATTTTAAAATTAACTATTCCAATTTGACAAAAACTCAAATAATTAGTACCACAATCTTTTGCCATTTGACATGTTAACATTTTACTACTTAATGGCGGAGTTCACTATTTCATTTTCGCAGCAAATAAATTCTTCACTTCAGACAATTGAATTTATTTGGATCGACTAAATAATTGTTCCGAGTGTGAATCGCAATGCGTCCTAAGAATCTAATCCAATAGATAGCGTGCTGGTGTGCGAGTCGCACGGAGCGCTTTGGCCGCGCATGTGTTGGTGCGCGATAAAAATAATTGATCGTCGGTTCGCGCATTTTTGCGCGGCTTTACAACTTTTGGCAGCCGTCATTGTTGCCTAAACGGTGTCAACGGTTGGGCGCGGCTGCTGATTGATGCGCCTGCCCGTTTCGCGCAAACGGTCAAATTAAATCCGAACGCCGATCAATTACCCTAATTGTGCGCTTGCGAGATCAACTCTTCGGCGCAATGACGAACGGGCGTAACGCGGTTGCGTCACGCGCGGGGCTTTCACCTTACGAAAACGACCATTTCGGACGAGTCGCGAATCCGCGTCTTTCCGCACTTGTTGCGCAATGGCCGACGAAAGTTAATTTGGCGCGGCGAAAGTCCGTTTCGCGAAAATTAAACGAGGGATGATGGAAAACAAATTTGAAGCGAGATGAGTTTAGTTTCGACGTGAAATTGAGTGCGAATTTGTTCGGAGAGTTCAAAGGTCAAGATTGTTGGATGGTACTATTTTGTTGAAATTGTTTGGAATTTGAGTACGGTATTTTTCGTTGCGCAATAAGTGAATCGTCAGTAAAATTGGTGAATTAGACTGAGGATCGTGTGCTACTTTTTTATTTTAAGCAGGAAGAAGTTGAGATTTTGTTGGGTTTTAATTCATTGGAGAAATTATTTTAATGATATAGGAAAATGTGCAATACATTTGTGTAAAAGGTATTCGTAAAGTATGAAACATGCAACATGCATAAAAAAGGATGCATAAATGCATAATAGGTAAAAATTAACGAAAATGTGCAAATATTTGTGAAAAATTATGCAAAAGATATTTATAAAGTATGCACAAATACTTTATAAATATCTTTATATATAAAAAACGTGTAGAAAACATGCACAAATATGCGATATGCAAAAAATATGCACAAATACTTAATACGTAGAAAATAACGAAAATGTGCTAAATTTGGGTAGAATTATACAGAAGATATTTATAAAGTATGCACATTCTGCATTTTTTGCATGCTGCACATTTGTACTTATTTTTTTCGTAATCCATATTTCAGGGTGGCCAAAACTTTTCAAGAATCAATTTCCCTGACTTTTCCAGTTTTTCCAGAGTTTTTTTCCTTTTTTCCCTGACTTTTTTCTAACGAAATTTGAAATCGTTTTATTACATTTTATCAACAAAACAGTAAATTGGTCAGATCTTTTTTTTAACTTTTCTTCAAATGA
>JABFPB010002590.1:0-19647 GCA_022817645.1 Ceratoteleas bidentatus
ATCAATTCCTGATAAGGCCCACACGGCTTATGTGGCATGCCACATTACATTTTCTACTAGAGCCAGTCCCCTACCTAAATACTAACTACTTTATAACCCCGCTATAAAATGACTCAAAACCAGCCTTTCCAAATTCAGCCTCCATTTTTTACCCTCCATTCCTCAGTTTCCCGGCCCTTTCCCTTTCTCGCCGGGCGCTCCAGCTCGGCTCTTCGGTCGGCTCGAAACGCAGCTCGGCGTCGCAATGAGTGTCCTCGCAGGACTGCCTTAAGCGCGGTGCCACGTTCGATCGGTGCTGCCGCTTGGCTCACGGCGGCAGCCGGCAGCGAGAGCGCGTCGCCGGTTCCCCGATCTTGCGCTTCGGGCGTGCTCGGGTGCCGTCGCGGCGCTCGTCCGGCGGCGCAACGTCAGTTACTCTTCGGCGCTCGCGCGAAGAGCCTGCACGCTTTCGGCGGAGGAGCCTCGTCGTGTTCCGCGGTGCGGCATCGCTCTGCGCGACAGCCGCGTCTCACCGGGACGGCCTTCGTCCCGAGAGTCAGATCACACACGGATTGGAAAGTCGCCGGCCACGCTGATCTTGCGCCGGTGTCTCGCGGCCTGGCTGCTCCACCGTCGAATGGATATTAGTGCCGCGTTCAGTGCAGTGTTGCCGGATAAAAAGTACCCACGCAAAAGTCGCCAGCCGCTGTACCGATATACACGCACGCGTGCGCGCGTGTACGTTCACGTGTATGTACGTGCACGCTTGTTGATTGATCGATTCGGCTAGTCGCGTCTTGCGTCCGTACCGTCCTTCTCGGCAGTGGCAAGACCAAGGCGCCTTCGCCCGAGGGGAATCCACCTGTGTTAGAGGGGTGGTAATCTCTGGGATACGGGGTGAGGGGAAGTTGGCTCGCGAGGGAGTTGACTCGGCGGAAGGCCTCTGAGAAGAGGTTGATGGCTTCTGCTGGAGGAAGTGACATGTTGAGCATTTGTCAGGAGGGAAGGTGACTTGGGGATTGTTGGGATGGAGGAAGAGATGAGGATGAGGAGAGAGAGATTTGGAGGATTGAAAGGAGAAGATCAATTATGAATAGGATGTCAGTTAAATGCTGAGATGAGGATGAGGAGAGAGAGTTCTGGAGGATTGGATGGGGAAGATCAGTTGAGTAGGATGACAGTTAGATCCTGAAGCGGTTGATGGTATTCTCCATCTTCCTCCTAGGCAGCTATCCAACAACATCAAGTAGACCTGAACGTCGCACAACTGATGCTGATAAGACGATCGA
The DNA here is from genome assembly GCA_022817645.1 of Ceratoteleas bidentatus. Taxonomy (NCBI): domain Eukaryota; kingdom Metazoa; phylum Arthropoda; class Insecta; order Hymenoptera; family Scelionidae; genus Ceratoteleas; species Ceratoteleas bidentatus. The sequence goes on from JABFPB010002590.1 coordinate 1,269, forward strand.
TCGGGACCGATGAGATGACAGTACGCGTGGCATTGCCCGTGTTGTGTCAATGTTTGCGCTACGTGAATAAACCTCTGCGAACTGCCAACCCGCTTTCTTATTTATTTTGCCAATTAGGTCATTTCCCAGTCACCGGGGTTGTTGGCGATGATGTATCACCCGGTGTGTCGATAGGCAGACAAGAGACAAAACGAGCTGGAAGATGAGACATTGGGGAAGGTGGGAGTAGGACCAGCCGGCTGAGCGTGACGTAGGAGTCTCCATTCAATGGGAGCAGACACTGACGAATGTTATCATTGCTGACGGCTGGACAGTTGTCTTTGGGGGAAACCAGGCTGATCTCTGATTGTCCGTTCAGCTACCGTCTTCTTCCCCGTTCCTGAAAAGTGTGACGTCCTCGACTTCAAACAAGTTTGAGCCGTAGGTGAATGTCTGGGATATCTCTTCTTTGGTCAGCGTATTATTTCTTCCAGACCGTTCTATGTGTCAGGTCAGGCATGTAAAGCGTGACTCGTAATGATTCACCGTTATCGGTCTAACTTGCATGAATGACAGGGTCAAACAAGTTTTATCTAGAGGAGGATATGTGAAACGTTTCTTCTTCGGTCAACAAACTGTTTTTTTCTAACCATGGTAGGAGTGAGGTCTCGTATCTGAAGATACTGACTCTTTGTGATTACAGTCCATCAGTCCAAACTTAAATCAGAGATTAGCACATTCATATCTGGCAGTTGAAGTCAAACGTCTCTTTTTCGTTGAACACATGATGAATTCAAGATTTTCTTAAGACTTACACCAGTTAGTCAAGTCAAACTCCCGACTATTTAATCCTACATTAGCAAACGAGGCGTAATCATAGGTCCACACAAATTCTATCTCTAGTGGAATGCCTCGATCTTTTCTTCCTTCAGCATACCTCTTCCTCTAGCCATTTAGCAACCAATCCAGGTATCTCATCTCCCTCCCAATAGTCCAACCCTATCTCCACAAACTCAGAAGAATGACAGCCCCAAACGAGTTCTTCCTCCAGAATCTTAAACGTCTCTCTGCAGTTGACCTCGGCTCCTCGAGCTAACTTCCCAACTCCACTTCTATCGCCAAAACTCGAAAGAACGACGGCAATTTCCAGCCCGATTGCAAGAACTCGATCCCGCAAATCATCGCGCCATTAGCCGCGCCAAAACGGGCAAAATTGCGCGCGCGGTCGGTGCGTTAACCTGACCTACCAGACGGACATCGCGCTGAGAAACTCGAGTCGGAGAAGGACGGGCACGGAAGGAGACGCGAAAAGAAACTAGCCCGAGGAATGCTCGTCCTTATTTGATTGTTTTGTTTCAAGGCGAAGCGAGAGTGTCGATCGAAGGGAAGAACCCTCGTGGACGGCATGCCGATGAACGCCGGCCTCTGGAGGATCGCTTCGCTGGAATAACGCTCGCGGTCGAAACTCGCTGAGGAGTGGTGGTGAGGATACCATGTCCGGTGGTGCGCACGTGTCGGTTCCGCCAGTGTACCGCGCGTAGTAGTGTCAGTTAGTGAGCCGCGGGCTTTTTGTTTTCGCCGTAGCAAGCGGGTCGCGGCAGCCTTTGGATTCGCGACTGGAAAAGTGCGTTCGTGCGCTCAGCCGCGGACACAGTGCGCCGCCATGGATATCCTGCCGAGCGGCAACATATTTCGGGAATTGCAGGACATACACGACACGGGATACTTTTCGGCACAGCCGTCGCTCGAGGACCATTGGCAACAGGTAAGACCCGGGACCGATTGCGGTTTGGCTTTTCGGGGTCCGGGGCTTGTAACAGCGCCGCGAATTATTTAGTGGCGCCCAACGTGGGCGCCCTACGTGGTTTCCGAATCGATTTCGACGTCAGTTGACTTTACTGATACCCCACGTGAAAAAAATAATTCTGGATTGGGTCTGACTATTACCAGACTATGTCCAGACTGTGTCTGGACTTTTGTCGGGCTATAAAGAGATTGTTTTTAGTCTGGAAATAGTCAGCGCGTAGTATAGGTCATGAACTGGTGCTAGACTGTTATCCTGATCAGACTGAGTAAAATTTTCGGATTTAGAATAAGTCCATGTAGCAATTGAAAGAGTGTAAAGAGTTGGTTCATCTCCAATTTGGAGTTCGAAGAAGGTGAAGAACTGTTTCAACTCCAATTCGAGTTATTTCGAGATAGAATCAAATCCACTTTAGAGTTTTAACTCTCTACTGGTTCAGTTTCTTTATGGAGCCATTTTCAACTCAAAAAAGGAGTTGAATCTACTCTCATTTTTCTCCGAAAGAAGTCTGGATACAGTTTGGCAGCAATCTAAACTGTATACTATATATCTGGACTATATCCAGACTTCAGCCAGACTAAAAACAGTCTGTAGTCTGGAAACCCTACGGATATAGCCTAGTAATAGTCAGGTGTCTAGACCGAATCCAGATTTGCTTTTTTCCTCGCGGAATGCAATTACAGGGACGTCAGTTCGCGCAACTAGAGACGTCTGGATTCGACCGAGTTTCCTTCATTTTTCAAGCGGTCAGTTGGACGCGGCGTCGCGGAAACAACGGATTCCCAGGCACGGTTCCCATATGGACCCGTATGTCAATTGATCTCGATTGGGCCTGACAGAGCGCTCTTTTGTCAAGCCCGCGGCACAATGGAGCCGACGTGGCGTCGCACTCGGCAAGTGGCCGAGTTATTTTGGAATATCAATTTCGACGGTTTCATTAATAATGTTTCGTCGCGACTGGACGCTCGCGTCCATTCGTCGCTAATCCGCAAGTATTTCGGTGCAGCGCGGCGAGTCGTTCAATCGCTGCGGTTCTTACGGCCGGCAACATGGACGATTTTAAATGCTGCCGGTATATTTTTAATCCGCGCAATTTATTTCGGCGAAACCGGGCACACGGAAATAGAACGAATGGGAGTTTAACTAGGTTATTGGGCGAATGAAATTTCGTATTGATTGGAGCGAGTAAACCGTTTTGAAAATTTGATTGAAAAAAAAAAATTGAACGAGCGGCACAGCGAGCGACGGCGAGAGGGTATCAGTTTGGCGGGTGGACGAATCTTCGGGCCTTTTATCGGAAAAAAATGCGATTAATTGAGGCGCGCGTCTCCGGTCGAACAACAGTTTAGTTGTTCGCGATGGAGAAGGGTCCGCCGTGGATGCTGGAGAAAGCATTATTAACGAAATAAATGAGCTCATCTGTCAGCGTGCTAATCAATGAAATTTATCGGCAACATTATCTGATATTTCGTGTATTTCGACTTTCACGATGAACTCATCGAAACACGAGCCGTTTTCGCGACCCCCACCTCGTCGAAATTATTTTGCATTTTCATACTGCGACACGTTTCTGTGAAAAAAAAGAGATGTTCGCAATATCATTGTCACGCTGATTCGAGGGCCATTTTTTGTCTTTCGATCGAATCGCTAATTGTATGTCCCTTGTTACTAAATTCAATTCGGAACGTAGCCTGAATACACCGGCGAACGGGTATTCTAAACGGGAATTACGATTTCAATTGCCATTCAAATATTTATGCTGAGATGATGCTATGGCTCCAATCACGCTAACCTTTTCGAAATGAGGTGTTTTACGATGAAAAGTAATGTGTTAATAATGATCAGTTTGACAAAATGCTTGTCACACTCGTTTTTCTTGTTTTTTATCGTTAGGTAAATTAGAGTGTAGCTAGTATTTAAATATGTAGAGTGCACATTAAAACGGTGTAACACTGTCGACTAACAACGGAGCGAAATTCTCACTTCATGCCGCGCTCTAAGCATATCCATCCTGTATGGGAGTGAATTAAACTACTTATGTCTTTTGCACCGTGTAACACTTTTCTCTCCATTACACGGAACTCAGTTTAAGTTGTAATGTATGTTTTAAAACCAGTTGTTCATTTCGAAGTAATGAAGTAGCAATGAAAGTAATTCACTGATTAGTTAAAACCATATTAATGTCGGGTTTTGAGATTAAAAATTGAGAAGTATTATGATTATATAACAGTTAGCGAATTATCGTACTCAATAAAGATATTGCGAGATTAAAAGTAATTAATGGAAACCTATTAAACGATATGGCATACATTTTTATACCAAGATAAAGTAAATATTTGGCATGAATTGATTAATTTAATTCACGGTGCATCGCATATGATTAAGTATTTATGAGTAATATCAAGAATATTCTATGCATCATGATTAAATGATATATGAATTTCATGTGAAATTATACATTTCTCTTTGGGAACAGTTGACAGGCTGTTATCATTTTACATAACGTCGTGCTATTCTCGTGGTTTTTATACGTGGTTTATACGAAAATCGACGCTATAAAATGTGAAACTTAAAGTATATAAGAGGATCGTTTTTTTATTTCACAGTTAAATAACTTCTCGTTCTGAAAAAAACATTTGTATGACAAAATGAAGTAATGTACTTGTAAATAATTTAAGCAATTTTATTTCGAAAATTCCTACTTGTTTATTTTATTGGTCGTACGAATTCAACCACTATTCGTAAAGTCAGCTTTATGCCATCTTCATAACCACGGCAATAGTTAATGATTTATCAAATTCGTACGTGTCTTCATCTCCTGTTTTAGTTCAATGCTAACATTAAAATCTAATAACACCTGAGACGTCAAGAGAAATTTTTCATTCCGATCTCTACGACGCGGTATTTACTATTTTATAAATCACAAATATTTCAGTTATCTCGTCCATGACGTCATATCAAACGAAACATTAATGAATCTAATCAAATGTTTTGTTAGTTTTGTACACTTTTTCGGATAACGTGCAATTGCGACATCTTTAAATGCACACTTTTACATAAATATTGACATATATCGCGTTGGGTTATTTCTTATTTTTGTAGACTTAATTTTGACGCATCTGCACTTTAAAGTGGTTTAAATTTCCACGATGACTCATCCGATTTATTAATCGGGGCCAGTATATTTTCGGGAAACCAAATAAGCACGTTCATTGTTATTTTCTGAATTCTAAATGGAAAGTTGACCAGGGAATATTTTGCCCTTAAGCAATATTTTGCCGCGCATTCCAAACCTTTGTAACTGTAACGAGAACATCACTGAACAGTAATTTCGGTCCGACAAATAAATTAATATCGACCTATTCGCTCGCAATTACTCGCTAAATCCCGATCGATAATAACAATGATGTCGCGAAATTGATATACGCAAGTTTAAAACGACGCGCGAACCGCTAATTGTGTAACTTTTGCCGACGTCGAAGTAATGATTTCGAGTCGGTATTTTGAAACACGATCGTTTTAATTAGCCTGGAATTTGGCGCACGGACATTTTGCAAAGAGCGTCGCGCATTCTTTTCGGCTGATTTGTTTCCATCGCATTTGTTACGATGAAAGTCATTATGAGATATAGACAAAAGTCAACATTTTAATAGACGTATGCCGATCATGCAGTTATGACCGTAAAAATTAAAATGCAATCGCAATGTAATAACCGTAATTGAGCTCTTTTTTTGCGTCGCGTCGACTCGTTTTGATTGCCCGAAATCGTATGTTTGCTCAAGATTAATTTTCGTCGCAAAAGAGACCGCGACATTCAATAATTGTCGCATACATGATCGAGATCGTCCGAGAAAATAAGGTACTCGGAATTGGTTTTCGTTTTTTGCTTTACTTTTACTTTATGCAACCCATTTACTTTTGAAAGTTTTCCGTTCGGGTTACGCAATGATTTGACGAAGTGGTTTCGATGAGGTTGATTGTCTGCGTTTGTAAGGTGGGTTTGATTGATTCGACTGATGATTCGGTAACGAAAATAAGCACTGGTTAAACGCCGTCTATTAATAGCGCGTAGTTTTAATGGTATATATTATTAATGAAATATTAAACACTCGTTAGTACGTATTATTACTAGAAAATGAATAAACAATCATTTGCAAGACTTTACGGTTTAATGTCGAAAAAGCAAGGAATATATGCGTCCTTATTCAAAGTACTTCGTGACATTCGAAAATGAAGATATAGTTATGACATACACATCCCACAGACATTGTTCAAACTTTGAGCAACGAAAATGTTATACAAGACTTATGGGGTTATTAACTTAACCTGGATATAAGCGCTGACATAACCTCACTTTCTGCTAATGTACGCAAATATCGCCAAAAAGGAACAGCTAATAACATCATTTTAAAAAATCCTTTTTTCTGATGAACTTATCAAAAGAAATGAAAATGTCATAACCTTGTCAAAAATGAAATTGAAGCAGTTTAAAAAAATGAAGGATCGTCGAAAATGGCGGGAACAATTAACACGCATGCGCACCGCGGCGGCGCTCAATATTGAATCGCGCTCCTCGGCATTATTGTCTGAATTATGCAAAAAACACGAAATCCTCGAAAAGATTGTATTCGGCGCGAGAAACGAACTCTGCATATTTTGCGATCGCGACGACATTGACGAAAGCCACAGTGCACCGTCGACAATTCATACGCTCTTAGTCGCTCGCAGAATTCTTCCTTTATTTGCATCGTTGGCATTTCTTCGCTCGCCTTTTTCCGCTGCCCCGACGTCCCCCGCAGCAGTCCTCTTTCTTATTCCCCATTCTTCCTCAGCGCCCTTCTTTTTCCTCTTCTACTATTGCATTCCGCGAAATGCTCGTATTAAAATTACAACGTGGCCTTGAGAGTCTGCCGTATGCACGCCTTTTTGCGCGGAACCATTTTCTTCGCCACTTTCGTTGCGTTCTCGCGCAATCGATTGCGCAACAAGAAGACGGCGATTTAATAGGCAGCCGATTCAATTGTGACGGCCCAGGTTACGGCGCGTAAACATTTGGCTTACACGCGCGCGAGTCATCATTATCAACGGGACATATTTACATTGGCAGCGAGCATTTTGTAATGATTAACATATTGTACCAGAACGTCACTTGTTGATCGGACATTGCTTGTCGTAAACGCTCGGGTTAATGGCGCGCTCGGAGCCGCTTCGAATGGTACAAATTAACGAGTAAAATGGAGATTTTGAAGGCGCATTTTGAACCATGCGCAATTAAGCTTTGCTACGGTTTTGTTGATCGTTGCAATTTTGATGATTGAAAACGAACGACGCGAACGGACTGCCGGACTGCGAATAATAAGGAACGAGGGGATAACAGTTTTGGGTGAAAAATACATGACTGGTAATGGCGATCTTTCTTTATTTACAATGATGTATCATATTTAGAGGGGAGTCGAGGCCGCTGCAAATTTTCGCAAAATGCAATCGATCAATCTTACGCTCGGGAACTGCTTTTTATGGCAATCATTTTTTGTGAAGAGAAACATAAGGAACATGGAATTCTCGTAAAACGTGAAACGTGGTGGTTGTTGGTGGAAAATTAGCGGCTGGAGTTAAATGAGGGGACATTTTGTTGGGATGAGATGTAGTTGAGCTGCGAAAGAAGAGTATGGTAACATTCACCCTGACCTGAATGGAGGTATTTAAATATATGTTGCGGAGTACGGGTTTTATTTGACGACTATTTTTTGAATTAGTCGTAACAAAAGGGAAAATTAAAAGACAAATATCGTAAAACATAAATGAGTTCACGGTGTAAAAGAGACGACGTATGAATTTTTCATTACATTTAGTACTCCTAAAAACAGGCGCAAGATCGATAAAAACGAAGCTCATTATATGGTAAAAATACGTGAGGTAACAGAAAAACATAACGAAAATTGTTTACAAGAATAAGCTGTATACAGCGATGAATCAGGATAGCAAACTAAAAAGAACTTTTACTAAGCTGAGGTTATCCTATTGGTAATTTACAATGCAAAGAGTATGATACATCTTTTCATTATAAACAGTTTTTCTTTATGACCGAGATGGAGAGATTAATACAAAGGAAAACTCGGATAATACTGAGGCTCAGTTTGTAAGTAGGATTAAACATTATACTTAAGAAAAAGTCACATATAGAAAATGCTTTTTTCTCGAAACTTAACGATCGCGTTAGGAACATACTAACTCATCACGCTCGATTGTTTATCCCCTCCTTTGCTGTAGGGTTTCGATATGGTCGTATTGACGTCTCACTTCTTCGCCTGACTGCCTATGATAGTGTTGCTTCGAAAGCACAGCGGAGTTTTTTATTCGCTACCAAATGACCCTTATATACTGGCAAACATTTTTCCGCGAAACTGATAACAAATAATCAAGAAGGGTAATAATTAAAAAAAATCTGTTTAAGATAATACTTCATACAGCACACTTTGTTATAAAATAAGGTCACTATATCTATCTGATCCTTTATTAATATACCATACATGCTTAAGAAACTCTAGTAACCCTTTATCTTTCATGTATTTATTTTTACGGTGGAAGGTTCGCCCTTAACGATAAATTTAAAATGTGTTAACTGTTGGCAAACTCTGCAAACGCATCACTGGGATTACTTTTAAATGTTACACAGGTAATATTTCCAACGATAACAATCTTATCCGTGTTTTTACAGCAGAGATGTTTTAAATTTCACTTCTTCAATAAATGCATTAAAACACTATGTTTTCGAACATGTTATGAACTTATATCACAGTAAAACCTCGCGTTAGTGTCAGTTTTATGTCCTTTTTTCTTCCCAATATTTTCCTCTGAGTAACAGAGATACCCTATGCCAGTAAATCGAGTTGCACGCTCCGAGATTATAGACATTTAAAATGCCATAAAAACTTATTCCACGATAATTAATAAGTACCAAGTATAATCGACCTGGTGACTTTTATTCCCTTTACATTATTGCCGTAACATTCAATGGGTATGCAAGACATAATTCTTTCACACAAAATAAACATTTTCGCAATGTGCATCCGCCACCAGTCGTCACTGTAAAAAATATTGAATAGAATTGAAAAGAAAAGAATTGAAAATAAAGAAATAAATTCTTTTTTGGAAAGATTCAGCACTGGTAATGTTTCTCTCAATTCTCTTTTATTCTTTTCTATTCTGGTTAAAATATGACGGAACTTGCGAATAATTTGAATTCTTCATAAGGAATTCATTTTGTTTTCAATTCCTGAAATTACTTTTAAAAAATATGAACTTTTTGTAACAAACACAAGAACAGCTTTTGCAGAAATGAAATTAATCGAAACCGATTTAATTACAATAATTCCAATAATAATTTCCAATAATAAAATGTAAGGGTTGTTTTAAACAACTATTTCACTTTTATATGTGCAAATGGATGAACAATTTGCAGGTTATGTTTTACAGCACCAGTTTTAAGAAGTAGGCCTCAGGAATTCATATTTTTAAATTCATTTTTATTCCTAACGAAGAATTCAGATTCAGTGCTCAAAACGACTCAAAAGAATTCAAAATTCATCTCTATTCTTTTCTATTCAATATTTTTGCAGGGATACCCTCGACAATTCCAACTCTCCCTCCATATCGCAAAACAACTCTTACGTATCGTATTCAAAATCCCACTCATTACCCCCTCGACTTTCGGTTCGTAAAATGTCTTCCCTGGAGTCCCATTAACGTGATTCGTCGCGTGAACGTTTGATGTTTTACAACGCCATCCGACTAATGACACGTCACGTAACTCGGTTATGAAAAGGAAACCGACGCGCGGTGTCGCGCTCGTTTTCTCGAATCTATTCGACACGAGTGTATTTATCGGCGCATTCCGCGTGATCAAAACACAATGGGTGTTGAACAATTTGAGGTTAGGGACGCACGCATAAGTGGGATCGCGTGCGCGCACAGGATGTCGTGACTCATGTACGCGAGTCATAGTACCCCTCTCCCTCCCCCCCTCCCCCACTCCGCTACTTTCCCGTTCGCCGTTCTGCAGCCTATGGTATCGAGATAAGTTGCGTACCGCGCTGTCGTTCAAATGCGCAAAGTCGTTAAAACGCAGAACTCGTAAAATAATAATGTCTCGCAGCCGTGGCAAAAGTGTTCGAAAAAGCTGGCGCGCACGGTGATTCAAACAAACGATATTGCCGCTCGGTTGACGGAACGGTCCTTTTTCCGCGGCGATCCTTTTTTTGTAAACAGCGAAATTGAGATTTGTTTCGTTCCGTTAAATGAAAATCGATGTTGATTTAAGGGGAAAATATTTGGCCGTGCCCGTGGAAAGTTAACAGATCGCTCGCCGGTTTTCTTTCTCGCTCGGTGCACCTTTGCTATTGAATTAGCTGCGGTTGTCCCGTTTTCCAAATTCAAACACGCTCGCTGACTAATTGCAGCAAGTTCGGTTTGCACGGTAACGCAGCCCGGATTACAAACGAGCCGAGCGAAGAAATTTCGCCGGCGAAAAAATTGCGCCGGCCAATCGCGACGATCCACGGATACTCGCGGGCAATTACGACTCGGAATTAACTCGGCGTAATGCGCTGAATGTTCGACTGGAAGTTGCTGTAATGAAGTTGACAGGGCGGATACTTCGGCACAACTGGTTCCGGAAAAAGTGTTTGCGCGCAACTTTCGATCCGCCGGGAAATTGCGGGCGCGCAATTTTTCCAAAATTGGCCGCAGCCTGAATGCGATCGTTAAAAAAGTTTGCCGGCGTTGTCAACTTTTCACCGGCCTGACAAAATATTAGTCGCGAATTCATTTCGGATGGTTTTTCGCTGTTCCGCGGTGTTTGTATCAGCAACAATTCAAATTGCGAATAAAACCGACAGACGAATCGCACAATGCCCTGCGACCTTTTCGGCGGTTATCCTGCGAATCGCTCAGTCGGAACTTTTGCCGCGCGCATTTCGAGATTTGCGCGACGAAAATGTACACGTCGCGCCGGCTCGTAATGAATCGATAATCGAACGGTAACATTTTCATCGCTGCTCCCATAATGCCGCGCGCTCTCTGCCGTATGATTTATTAAGGCGGCGTACACATGTTCACGCGCATGTATGCACAGTTGTGTACGGTTACGGAGACACATGTGTGTTTTTAAATAAATCCGCTCGTTCGTGTGTTCCGATTTACGAGAACCACGGCAATTTAGCATACGTACACGCGCGACCGCGATCGTTTAAAAGTTTGCGATATTCGCCATGTACGCGACAAACTTTCGCCGGATCGACGAGAATTAATTGCTCGCAGATTTCCGAGCGAAATTTCTGCGTCTTGTCTGGATGAAAAAGGGTTTGGCCACGAGCGGTCGGACGTGTGTGATTCCGGTTTACGGATGGCCGTCTGTTTACGATTTCCAGATCGATAGCTCGGGTTGCGTCACTTACGTAACTTGTCTTTTAAAATCCCGGTGGTTTGACGAAACTGTTAGCGGTATCTGTAAAGGTTTACTATAGAGCGTTTTCGAAATGAGTCAGCCGCGGAACTTTCGGTAAACATGGAACATACGTATAAAGTATAAGTAAACACGAAGAAAAATGTGGGAAGGCATGTGGCTGCGTTTATTGATAGTACGCATGTATTTTTCATCCACGCTCACATGCAGTCCTACGGCTTCGATAATAATATTATTACGACATCTGTACTCTGTACACGAAGCTTTTATTTACGACACACATTTGCACTATATAAATATAGTTTTCGGTACGAACTCATATTGAATCCCACATCAATTCGTTAGGTTCGTTAGATACGAACAAAGACGAGAAATGTTATAGTCGTTCGGACTTGCGCGGTCTCCCTCACACGCGTCGGTGTCCGTCTCTCTCTATCTCGTCATTGAGCGAGCGTCGCGACGTCGAGACGCCACTTGGCGCCCAACGTGGAACTTTTGTATTTATATCGTGATGCTGATGGTCGTTTCGCGAATATTTGATATTATGTGCAACGCTGCTATATTATAAAGGGGAAAACAAACTGAAAAGGAATATAGTCCGGAAGCGCGGGGGAGAGGTGGTAGAATTGAAAACTTGGCGTGCTTTTTTCCCGCAAGCTGCTCGGACGTGGACATCGCAATATCGCAGATTGGATTCCACTGTCGTTTTGCGCCCACGTGATGTGTGCCTTCGAGAGTGTGCGAATAAACAGTTTTCGTCGTAGATTTCGGGTTCAGAATTAATCCCTGGCTGGAACGCCTTCACAGTTCGATCGAAAACGTTTTCAGAAAAATTGTTCGGATCCCGAAAGTTCAATAAAAGTTAGGTGAAAGGTTTGCTGAACGTTATATACAAGTTCCAAATGGTCTACGTCCTAACATAAAAACACAGCTGAGTAACGTCCGGCTAAGCGAGGTTGTCTGGACGATTGAGAAAACGTATCGTGGGAGATATCAACAAGAAATGCTTGTTTACGTATAAGCCTCGTGACTCAGTGTTATGGCATTCTCTTGGCACTTTGGAGGCTTCAGTTCGATTCCAAGTGACATGTTTTTTAAGAGAGTAAACGTTTCGAAACGTTCTACAACCTTATATTTAGGTAACCTTTCGGTTGTTTTTCGAGAAACGTTCAAGAAACCTCTAAATAACTTTCAGCTAAACGTTCGCCAAACGTGAGTTCAACTTCCGGATTCGCTGCAGAAACTGCAGTAGAGATCCGATCGTTTCTTTTTCAGTCTTTTTCTTTTTCTTTTTCTTTCAAGCTAAGAAAAAGAGTTAGTAAGTCGAGGTTCTGCTGCACTCGTAACGATTAATCACGATTGCAGCGCCAAAATGTCGCGTTCCGACGAAAAGGGGCGCGTGCCTGTCGGATTTCCGAAATTTAACGCATTCCGGCGAACATTTTTGACGCAAGAAATGCGAATGTTATTCGAGCCATGCTTTTCTGCAGTAATGCGCGAATGGTTTCGACGACCGATTATGCATGACATCCACGCTCGAGTGCGCGGCGCATGACAAACATCTGTCGATATATCTGCAAGTAAGATCCTGCCGGCGTCCTTGTGACGTTTCTCGGGATTATTAGATACGATACGAACAAACGCTGATACGACGACGACGCCGGACGCACGGTCCCGCTAACAAACGCGGCTGTGATGTGCACACGCCACATTTAATCAATTCCAGTTGTGGCCTACGACCGTTTTCATATCGATCAGCCCGGGATAAAGGCCGATTGCCGATTCACCCATTACATCCAAGTCTTGTCCAAATGGAACGCGCCAATTTCGATAATGCCGAAATTCGGGCAGATGTCGGTGGCTCCCTTCCGCCCCTTTCCCGTCTGCCGCCCCCGAGCCGGAGTTGCGAGATAATTCGTTCGGAATGTAGACTTTTAATACATCAGCCGATGAAAGATGGCGATTTGAGATTTGTCCGCACGGAAATTTATGCCGTACGTGCTCGGCCCGGGAATTAATATATTAGAAATAAGATTCGAATGCCATGATGTATGGAAACGGGGGTTCCCTGATTTAGCGCCGCCGTTTCCCGGTCCACTCGGTGCCCCGCTTTTTCCGTCGACATAAACTTACGGAGATACAAGCGAAATAAATAAGGCCGTCGCTTTTTGTGGAAGTGCCGCTGCGAGCGGGAAAATTAACTTTTAAGGTATCTGATTACTTTTATTTCGTCGGCGCTGCACGTCTGTGTGCAAGATTTCGAAAAGTATAAGTGGATTGCATTTTATCTCAAGTATTTCGTGTGCTTAAGTTTTCATCATTTTTTGTGTATCGCGTTTATCTCGGGTAAAAACGCACGTGGAAAGTGGCACACGGTTACACTCGGTGACGGCTTATCTATTTTTCATGTTTAACAATAGGCGCACGTTGTTTCGTTTAAACTCGTGACTCCGAATGTTAAAGATATATGTAAATGAGTGAATGATATTGTTTTTTGATGGGAAATATATTTTTGTCGATTTTACTTTCAAGAATTTTTTATTGGCGGAGCTCTGTTTGTACGTTTTGAGTTTACGGAATTGTTTAAAGTTTAAAAAAATATTCTTTGTTACAGAAACTGTAAACAAAATAAACTTTATATATGAGAATTTGAAATTACTTTGTATATTTTGGAGTCTATTTTATTTTTTAATTTATTTCCTACAAAGATGCCTTCATGTTTATGTTTAAATTACAGTTAGTCATCTTAGTGTATAAGGACCTCAATCATTTTTCGATGAACAACATTGATATGAAAATTTCCTTGATTTATATTTTTATGACGTTTTTGTATAATACCTTCAAACCATTTCTTTTTTCTAAATTGCCTGTTTCAATGATTATGGATTTGGTTACGTTAAATATATGTCCTGATGCACTAAATCATGAAATAATTTATATTAACTCATTTACCCAACATTTTAGACTTAATAAACTTATTTAATTTAATAAACTCAATTCTATAGGACGGGATTCATTAAATTCAATAAGCGGTCTTATTTCTAAATAATTCAATAAATATAGTCTTATTTCTAAATTTAGAATATTTATACTTTTCAACTTTCAAAACATTTCATTAAGTACGAAAAATCTTATAGCCATAATGAAATACTTCAAATATTCACATTTCGGAACTCCTCCCTTGTAGAAAAAAACTCTGAAAAATATTATGAAAAATTCTGAAAAGCTCTGAAAACCTCTGAAAAGCACTGAAAACCTCTGAAAAGCACTGAAAACCTCTGAAAACCACTGACAATCACAATTTTCAGAGTCTTTCAGTTTTTCAGAGCCTGTTAGACTTTCGGACTTGTCAGTTTTATACACAAATTTGAAAAACTCTGAAACACTCTGAGAATCTTTCAACTTTAGAAGTGTCAGAGGTTTTCAGAGTTTTTCAGCATTTTTCAGATATATTCAGATTTTCCATTTCTACTAGGGCTTCTCCCGATTTCTGAATGTTACACCGAACAAATATTCCGGTAACTTTTACCAGAATAATCATTACAAAATCCAGATGAAAATATCGGTTTTGTCAGCCCAAGCATGTTGTAACCAGTTCTAAAACTCAAGTACCCGTTACAAAATTCTGGTAATGGTTACTATAAAACATGCTTGGTCTAACCAGAATGGTGTTCATCAGAAAAATGTTTCTCCATGCACAAGAAGTTTCTCAACTCACATAAAGTAGACGCGCATGAAGCAGAAAATCATACTTCATGACGACTTCTATTTACTCGAAAATCAAATCCATTTTCGTCATAAGACAAGTAGACTCTGCATGTCTCAAGCAGAAATGTTTAAGAGGTTACCCCGAAATCGTTCAACCGTCCGCCGATTTCGTCTTTTCTTCGAAGTCTTTAACGCGATTGAATGAGTCGCAATAAACCAGTCAGCAGCGTTCATGGCCGTTACTCGATGTAACCGGGTCAGAAAGGACGATAAGGTCTGCGTTCGCGCAACGCGCGTTCCCTCTATGAAGACGTATAAAAAAGCAGGTAGGGGCGGCCGGAACCGAGGCACAAACCAGAGATATTCGGACGAATTGGCCGCGAGTTTGTGGAGCCGAAACAATGACAGAACGCGCGAAGCGCCGGGCCAACTTTTTCCCGCTGAATTACGGCGCGATTTTTTGCGCGTCGACGCGCGATAAATCAAACGGTAATTCGGTAATTAGAGGATCGGGCTTATAAGTTGGTGAATTATTAGATTTAAACGTACAATTTACATTTAGTTTTCGCCGGGGGCTTCGTTATTAATTATCGCGATTAAAGTTTCGCATTCAGCATACACACATCCCATAATTTATGACGCGAATTTTGGCGTTCGAGTTAATGACTTTGCGTTCGCGAAGTTGACATAGTTCGCCACTCGGGATGACGCGCGCGGCGCCGCTCGTACGTTAGAAAATGGGAAGCTTTTTTGTTGCGCTTTTCTCTTTTTAACGGTCAGTCGGGCTTGTTTCCTCTGGCCGGCGCAACGGAATTATCCGCTGATACCCGGGTCAAAGTGTCCGCTCGATTTTTCGACCGCGTATTTCGCCGGCTCAACGGGATTTTCGACTTAAAAAACGTGATTTCGCGATTTCGACTTAAATGTATTACTTAATCTAAACTTTTATTCGCGGGATTCGCAGGGCGAATTTCCGACCGGCGATCGTCGCAAAAACGCCGAGGATAACGCGACGCGCTTTAGCGCCGTCTCGGACAAATTTCGCCGGCCAAAAAGAAGGCGTGTTTCCCGTTCGATCACGGTGAATATATTTTTTCGGGTGGAATATTTACGAATGCCGAAATTATCGTGGTTCCCGTGCGCGGAGGCGAGGCTGCACAGGAAGAGGATGCGATATATACGTGTACACGTATGTACATACATACGAACAAATGTATATAGATGCTTGTTGGTTCGCAGGGGAGAGACGGCGGATAGGGATAACGGCCGTCCTCGGCCCTGTCGTACAATAAAATTGTATATCCACGACTGAGACGCGCTCGGAATATATTTTTCGCCAAACGTTGTCGGATTTCGAAAATTAACCACCTCGAAGCCCCCTAGTAAAAATTGTGGAGATGCTGAAATAAGGGCATGATGAGGATGCCATATTATTTGATCAGATACTCTTCAGGAAACCAAATAAGGTCCTGACCAGGGATGTAACGTTTCGAATCGAAGTGTACATGATAGGGAAACCTGATCAGACTCTTATTGGTCCGAAAAAAATACCATGACTTAGACGAGAATTGAACCCTCGATGCTCCGTTAGCAGTCTGACTGACTTGCCTCCGAGATATTGAAAGACTTTATATATAAATCATCGTAATATGTTATCATATTACCATATCATGATGTGGCATTGCGCATCCGCTTGATCGCATTTCGCCTGCGAATCGAAGTCCGCGAATCACTGAAAAAAGTGTCGCCAGCGCGATCGACAACTGCAATCGCACGGGCGAAAACAATTAATCGTAATTATTCGCTCGTCAAACGGAGTGGCGTAATTATTTGCATCCGATTTCGGGAAAAACGCGGGGATCACATATTGGACGCACTCGCGCTCGCAAATCAGCATCAAAAGGTCCGCAAAATGGACACGCCGACTTTTTGCCGGTCAATTTTTTCCGCGCTGTTTTGCGTGTCGTTGCGCGCGCTTGCATTTTTGTTTGACGACTTTTTTCCTCGCGAGATGCCTTCCCTGCGCTACAAAGCCCGCCGATCGCATCGCGACCATTCACGCGCGCATCATGCATTTGTACTGTTCAAACTGTAATGCCTTGATGCCGTTCGACGTAAATAGTTTCCTTTGATCACTGCCCATTCTTGCCGACTTTTATGACACGCGGGATTTTGTATTAAAAGCCGTTTTAAACGATAGACTCGGTTTATGGGGCTTCGCGAAATGCGCCGAAATATCGCTATTTGATTTGTTTACTTAAGCACGCGTCATTAAACTTTAACGATGATAAAAGTCTATTTATGGTAGTGCGAAGGTTTTATTGTGCCGGAGGTCAGGCGAGCGGAGTACTTCTGATCGTGTTTGCGCGTAAAAGAATCGTCATTACATTCTGTTGACATCTATTTTCATAAATAGAATAATAAGTTGAGAGGGAAACTTTTGCAGCGCAGTTAGATTGTCGTTAAGAGTAACATTGTTAGTTTCCGTCTGATAATATTTGCGACCGTTTTATATTCATAATGCACTGCGAAATCTCGTCAACGATTATAATTATAATTACGTAGCTAAACATTTGTTGTAAGGCTCAGCTAATTACGAAGTAATATAAATTTGGGTATTAGTTCAGATTAGCGTAATTGAAACATAATATTGAAGCAGAACATCAAGGAACATCTTACGGCTTATTTTCGTGAATAACAACGTTGTCTAACAAACACCGACTTAATGCTTTGATGGAAACATTCTTTCCTCGTCGATTCAGACCAACTCCCATTAAGCGTTTGTCTTGAAGATTTAAGAGCAGAACATTCCCGAATTCGAAGCTCAGTGTTCTTCGCCATGATCCACTTTCGATTCATTACATACTTTAAACATTCACACCCAATCTCCTTCAAGCGTTTCCCAAAAACGCTCGACACTAAACGATGCCATCAACTTGAACGTCAACAGGCGCAGATTAAAATGAAACCCGTGGAACGCGATCCTCGATGGAGTAACTCGCCTAACGGTTGCCGACACTCCACAGATGGTGGCACATTTTCGAATTAACGGTCCAAATTTAAGACTCCTCGTTAGATCCGAGTGATAAAGTCCCGCGAACTTACGATCTAGTCCTGCACTGAGAAAAAAGTATAACGAAAAATTACCATATTCGACAGTAACGCTGTCCAAACGCACCTCATATTCACATATTTAATGCCGTTTTAATGAAATATGACATATTTAGAAAAATAAGTCAGACGATGGATAATTTTCTTAAACAGTGCAGGGAGAGAAAAGTTATCTCAATTATTACTACATTATATAGTATTCCGAGGACGAAGCTTCCTCTCTTAGTATTTGGTACATATATTTCTCATAATTTTCTCGTATTATTTTCATTCAATTACTATATTTTTATAGTAAACGAAAATTCTATTTCTTA
>JABFPB010002591.1:0-19649 GCA_022817645.1 Ceratoteleas bidentatus
GCCAGACATGTTCTCCCAAAAGCGCAGAATCAAGGTATGGTCGATTTTTGATGAAATGATTGATTATACTTTTTTTATTAACAAAGACACTAACTCCATGGCAGCAGACTTGAGACATCACCTTAACCTATACTGACGCAGTCTTGATCAGGCCTGTCCAACTTCGTGCTTTACCTGTACCTACTAGCCTTGAAATCCTGCAGATGGCGCACGAGTAGATCAGACCATATATATAGATATATTATAGAACAGTGCAATAAGAGTTGCAAATTTACTGAAAACAAATTAAACAATAAATAACAGAAATTCTATATAATTATATCTAAAATCTTATTATTATTTTATAAAATACTGAAATTAAATTCATATTATTTATTCTAGTCATAAATGTAGGTCTTTTGATAAATAGTGTGTGTTAAACATGATTTAAATATGTAATGCAAATTATTTGTGCTGACTTACCCTGAGATAAAAAAATATCTAAGAAATGTGAATATATGTGTAATAATATATACGATTTCGTATTTGTCATGAGAAATGAAAAACAATGGGAAGATAAACATTTTATTAGTAATTACAATGTTTTACAAAAGAAAAACTGAAAGTTACGCATAACAAAATTTCGAATTTTTTTTCTTTTGTTGATTCTCTTTTTTTCTAACATTCATCTTCTTGCATTCCACAGTTAACCGTTCCATTAAAAAAATATGTATTACTTTTGGAATTATACTTGATTCATGCTCTGCGCATGGGAATTTTGGATTTATTTCGTTGCAAATATCTGTAATGCAAGAATATGAAGCGTTAACTTTGTTTGCATGATTTAAAAAAATCATTTCCATTTTATACAAAAAGACATTGAAACTTTTTGTGACATCTGATGTCTTTTTGTCAATAAATGCTGACTTGCAGCTCTCGCAACTGATTTTGAGTTTAGTGTATATTAAGTTGCATAAACTTAAAAGGGAAGTGTCATCAATATTTATTTTACAATACTCGTGTTCTAGCTGAACGTAATTATCGAAATCCCAAAAAAATCTCTTCTCTTTTGCAGCACAAAGTTCTGTAATCAATTCCAAGTTACTCTGTCTTCTTTTTTTCACGGTTTCAAAATTTTTAACATCTTTTAATGTTAAAAGTCGTGGTGAACATTGGGTAGCCCGCTCACAGTTTCCGTACTTGGTTTGATTTAGAATAGTGAATGTGCTTAACATTTTATACAGCTGCAAAAAAGCAGGTGTTGCAGGATGGTCGTTGGTTCCTCCTGCCATTCTTATGCTACCAAAAAAACGCTGGAAATTAAATTTCAAAAATCGTAAATACATTTTTAAAATAATATTTGAAAAATAATATTTGAAGTTTGTACATTGCAAAACACTTTCAAAACCATCTTTCAAAAAAATCTTGTTGATATTATATTGCTGAATGTACACCATTATAAAAGAACCTCGCACAATTCTTGTGGCAAATGGGTTTCAGCGAAATGATGTATAATAATGAAAAACACATTCTCTCGGATCTTTTAAGTACAAATTTTAATGGCGCAGATTCATAATAATCAGTATCATTTCCAATTTGACGTATTTTATGGCTAATTTGTTATGGTTTAAAATTGGTTTAAAAATTGTATCGGTATTTTAGCTGGTTATTAACAAGTTGTAAAATGCCTATGATCTATATAATATCCATCTATGATCCATTTATGATCCACGAACGACCAATATATGACCTATGTATTATACCGATTATTATGAATCATAATTATTATATGAATTATGAATATAATAATTATTAGTCTATTAAGAATCCCATTAGGACTTTTGCTGAGAAGATCTGAAAGAACATGTTTTTCACAATTTTATAAATAATTTTGTTGAAACCCATTTCTTATAACGATTGTGCGGGGTTCTTTTACATAATAACAATCATGGGAAAGGTAGCAAATAACTCATTTCATTAGGTACAGTAGACTAAATGGCTCGATAAAGCATTGATGCCTTGTGATAATGCAAAATAAGGCTCGAGTTAAATAAAAAATAATACATTTTTTTCAATGATTGAAATAACTTGGAAAAAATGTACGTCACGCTATAAATTGATTTGAAAAAATAGACTAAACGAATCACTTACAAAATAATATTTGATGCATTGTCAATTTTTTGTAGCGTCTTGATTTTTAAAAAACACGCGCAATAGGCAGAACGTGTTTTTATTAGAACTAAAGTTTCACGTAAGAATAAATAATAAATTCATATTTAAATTAATTGCATGAGTATTAATCTTAATATTAATCTTTCCTCTTCCAAGATTGCAACAATTGTACAAAAAGTAATTAATTGCCGGATCATACCATTATCCGGAATTTATAAAAAAATCAATCTTATAGAAGTCTTGCAACATACAAACCTCTAGCGCATCTTGGTTAATTAAACCAGATAGAACTCTATTAAAGCTAAAATGTGTTGTGAGGAATTCAACGATGTCAATCATCGAACGAAGAGTTAATCGTAACCCTGTTGCTGTTTGGGGAGTTAAAAATTCGGTAGGTTTAATCAGTCCTTTTCTTCTCAACATTTCCCATTGATCAAGTCTTTCCAAAGACTCTTTGAGGATCTAAAATGCGAACAAAAATTATTAGAAATCCTTCGACATAATATTATTTAATTGCAAAAATATCGGTAAACAAAAATTAAAAGGGGCATTGATATGTCAATTATACAAAATGACGAACAGTTATTAATTTTATTATCAAATAATATACCGTGATAATTCATATGAAAAAAATGTTTAACCTGTGTGTTTGGACAGTTTGGTTGTAATCCAATATTAGTATCCTTTATGTTAAGAGCGTCGAACATTTTGTTTATCCACTCACAAAATTGAGCTGTACTTTCCGAATTCTGTAATACTGGATCATACTCGGCATGCTTTCTTAAAGCATTTGCAACCGTGTTACTAAAAATCTGTGATGAAAGTTGTATATGTTACCAAAGGAAATCATTCTATTGTAATATATCATACAAATGAATAGTTTAAAATAATTTAGTATGTTTTGTTAAAATGTTAATAATAATGTATCTATTGTATAACGCAAGTATTTATACCTGCGTTGCTAGGCGTACACGCATTTTTCCAGAATTAGTCAACTGAATGTGCTCCAAACTTAATTTTGGGCACAAAGGTTTCGGTAAACGTTTATCTTGCTCGTAAAGTCTTTCAAAGTGTGACCAACTAATCGCAGATTTCCCAAGCTCCATCTAGAAAACAATTTAGCAACTGAATAATTATAGATAGCATTACTTAAGCTTTGTGAGCTTAATATAAGCAGAGTGAGCAAAATATTGGAAAACCATTTTCCCTAACTTTTCCAGATTTTTCAGGTTCTCCACTTTTTGGTCACCCTGTAAAAGACATACAATCATTAACATTAAAGAATAACAAAATAAAGGTTATTACTCGTAAATCGTTTTTTTCCAAACGATTCCTTATGGTTTTCACCAAGTGTGGCGTATCAGAGAAAATGAAAATTTTCCTATCTTCGTATAGAGGGTGCTGACAATAACTTTTAACATTTCCTAAATCACCATTTACGCCCATTTCACTCCAACATGCTTTATTTGTGCTCGCACCATCTCCAACGACTCCGTGGATTTTAATATCACAATTCTCTAAACATATTATTGCCTTGATAATTATCTTTGAAAGTTCCTTGCCATTTACTGGGCCTTTATTGGTAAAAACGCTGATTGGTTGAGCGTTGTGTTCATTATGTAACGGTTGATACATAACTACTAATGCATGATTGGCCCTATCCTCCAAACTGCAGTCACGTGTCCCTTCTTCGCCAAAATCAGAGAGTCCTTTGTATTGCATATCATGATCAAGCATAACTTTCTCTCGGATACCCATCTCATCCATTAAGATAATACCATGTCGTTTTGCAGGATCTAATTTTTCGACAGATTTCTTTAATAAAAGCAAAAAATCGCTATCAAATCCGCATTTCAGATTCATTTTTGCTAAATATCTGAAAACATAAGAATCAAATTTAAAAAAATATTACTAATATTACTAAAAAATGTATTTTTGATTCACGTACACAGAGTGTACGTGATTATTTTAAGTATGTAGAACGTGGTTGTAATTATTTAATTATTTTAAGTATGTAGAATTTAAGTATTGTAAATCTAAAACAAATATAAATACTGTTTATGGAAATTGATTAACAGAAATGGTATTATTAATCGTTAATGCAAGCAATAAACATTTTTTTTAATGAAAATTGAAAATGACAATCAATTTTACCTTCGTACGGTGCTTACACCAACAAGAGGAAGGATGTTTTGATTTCTTATGAAATTATATGTAGCAGGGGACTTCATATGAATCAATATACTTTGTATTACCCATTCATCCGTATAACGTCTTCCTTTAGCAGACTTTTTTTTTGCTGACGAAATGATTTCATTCACAACATTCTGTTGCTCATTATTCAAATTATATCTTTCACAAATATTTTTTATATCGGTTTCAGTTATAGATTTCAATTTCTGCTTACACTCTGAGAGCTCACTTTTTAATTTACTAATATGTATATCGCGACGATGAATTTTCCTTATCGTATTTTTTTTTTCTTGGCGGATATTACATATTAATTTTTTCTGTGACAACGATAGAACATTTGTAATACGCTTGTCAACTTTTCCCTTATTTCGTAACTTTTCCCTTTTTTGTTGTTCCAAAATATTCTTAATGCTCCGACAAAACTTGCAAACATTGCTCACTTTTAAAAGTAGAGAGCATGTTTTATGTCTCAATCGACCAAAATCTTCCTTTTCTGCGACACGTGTTTGCATCCAATCAGTTTCGCACATAAAGCCTTCACAAACTTTTAACTTATCTAACAACGTAATTAACTCTAATAAATCTATTTCTGAGTGTACATGCGAAAGGTTGTAGTTGTAAGTATTAAGATCAATTTTACGGTTCATTACAGATACGCTTATCTCAAAATCGGATAACACAGCAATTTCGATTTCTTTTACTACAGATACTGTAGTTTTGTATTGTCTAGGTGCCATTTTATACAGAATCAACCTTTGCGATGACAGATTTGTTACAATCATGTGCCAATTTTTTGGTAAAAGAGTAGCACACTTTGATTCTAATGTGCTTAATGTCAACAAGCTGTCCCCCTCATCCTTCTTTAATTCCTTGTGAGCACTGTCATAAGTATTATGATGAAATAAGTCGTTATCAAGTGGATCTTCGATAGAAGAAACAGTTGTCGGTTCCGATTCAGTCCATGGAAACAATGTTGGACAAGCTCCTTTTTTTAAGTACGGTTTGTCCAATTTTCGCTGAAAATATATTTAAAAAATTTACTCTGAGATAAAATTGTTTATAACATTTTTATCTGTCACAATTTCTCATTATATTTAATTTTCTATATATTAATTATTGTACAATAATACAATTTTGTTTCTTTGAATAATTCAATACACATAAATAATAAAAATAGAAATTGACTTTTGTACCAAACAATACTTACCTCGAAGAGTACTTTGCCCTCTTTATCACAAATTACTTTATTCCATACTACATCCGATTCAATAAAGTGGTGGTGACAAAAAGCCCGATTTTTCAAGTCAATATCACTTCGTTTCGATAGTAATTGCCACTTTTTAATCAGCTCTGGATCTTTTGGAACATTAAAAAAATGCACTTTTTCGGGATTGCTGTCATATCCCGACGTACAACCAGCGGCAGCACACCGAGTGGGCATGGTCGATTTTAATTTCAATTCTTTATTTTAGTTTGTGTCCATATCATAATTGTCGCGATAAGCTTGCCTGCGCTTGCTGACCGATGTAAACAAAACTATCAGGTTAGGTTGTTCGGTCTACGGCGGTCCAACCTACACTTGCGCCCCTAGCGGATATTCAACACGTTCAGTCCCAAATGCATACATTGGGAGCATAAGAAGTTGGATAGGCCTGTCTGAGACAACCTAACCAAGTAAATGAGCTGAGTTTGTTACAAGAATCAGTGCAACGTTTAAATTTTGAGGGAACATTGGAAGCAAAGTTTTCATTCGATAGAGCCTACAAATTTCCCGTCGCATTACAACTTCACAACTTAAAAGAATTTATGACTACTTGGAAAGTTCCAACTTCAATATTAAACTTGACCATTGATACAAAACTAATTGGAACAATACAACAGTTTGTCCTCCCAAAATGGGTGCTTCGCCGTGGATTAGAACTAGGAGAGGCCTCAGCTGGTATCGGGTTCCTTCTAATTATGAGTCACATAGCAGACGAACGCTTCGGAATTTCAGAAATCCCCACGTCACGCTTAGAGCAAACTTGTAAGCTTTTACTAACACCAGCAAAATCAAATAAATACAAATCGTGGGCAAGAACAAAAGATTCCTAACCTCGACTCTGGGTGAAAGTATCCTGCCGCAAGACTCCGGCGAGGGTGAGATCCTGGACACGACTCTCTTAACGAATTGATCACATTCAAAATCAAAAGAAGTAAACTGTAAAGTGCAGACGAAGATACAAATAAAAAAGCGACGCGATCGATATCGCAAGAAACAATTTAAAGAAGGAAGAAAGTAAAGTTTCAAGATGAGTAAGTAACGAGATCGAACGTTTCAAGAACGGAATTTCGTACAGCGTGACCGTCAGTCGTCCCCTCGGACGACTGTTATCATGTCAGGCCACACACTAGAAGGGATTAAAACTTACTACGATGACGGAAGAGTAACCCTTGCACTGAACATGTTTAGTGAAATGAAACGAAAAATTATTAAGATTCTTGATTCTTGATAGTCTTGACTTAAAGTCTGGAACACGAGTGAAAATCGAAGCCTCATACCGAGGTGACTTACACTTCTACAGCGTTGAGCGCTTAGATTCACGAACCAAGCTCACGAACAGTGGTGTTCAAGAAAATGCGACGGAAATCGATACCATTATTTATTTCTTTGATGAGATGATCACTCGTTTGGCCAATCTGGCCGCGAATGAGCTGTGCCAACTGTTACGTCTCAGAGCCGCAGCCACGACTCTGAGAACTGTAAAAAGATTCGTGACGATGTACGGTTTACCAGAACGCGTGATAACAGACCGGGGTACGTGTTTCACCGCGGGCCTAATGACTGATTTTTGGTATCGGAACAATGTGAGGGCGGTTTTTATATCGAGTCGTCACCCTCAAGCAAATGGTTTGGCAGAACGGATGGTTGGGACATTATTATCAGCAATGCGAGTTAAAGAGGTCGGCAGTGACCAAAGGGACTGGGGCAACGAATTAACAAATATAGTCCGAAACATTAATACAACGGTGTGCAAAATGATAGGACGGGCCCCGTATGAAGCCCTGATGGGGTTCATACCTAAGTTCCAGCCAGACCATTTGGAAGATGCTGTGGGATTAGAGGGTGAACGCGCTGATCAGAAAAACATCCACGCGGAAATTCGAAAGCGTATCGCTGAGAATCAGGCGGAGTATAAGGCTAGGTACGACTTAAACCGGCAGCTAGCGGTGAAATACGACATCGGCGACATCGTATTCGCGCGAACCTATGTGACGCAGACAGGCGAGAGTACAAAGCTTCAAGCTAAATACGCGGGACCGTATACCATTGTAGCGATATTGCCATAAGACATGGTATCACTCGATAATTGGAGATAATTATGCTGCCATTATAATGTATTCTAGTATATCATTCGTGGATGTAGCCGAAAACAGTCATGCGAACTGTCAAATAACAATGATATATAAACAAATGTAACCTAAAAACACTGAGTAGCATCTTTGGTTGGATTCTGGAATCAAGGACGTTTCCGAATTCTAGAAGAATTTAGAAAGGACAACAAAAAGAAATTGAACAAAGTTTGGAAATTTGTATTTCAACATCCTGACACCATGAAATGGATTGTTTGCGTATTAACTTAGAGGGTGCAAGGCACAGAATGTAAGTATTCTGCAGACAATGTAAATCGAGTGATAGTATATTACTCAAGCATTCCTTACTTGCTATGGTCACTTTCACTAAAATTTCAAGCTATGCATGCAACTCAACTGAGTATAAGAAATGAATGACACCTTTAGCAGGAGCTTGCTCTTCTAGAGGAGCTATGTCAAGGGTTGCTGCGGTCTACAATGTGCAAGGTAGCATAAGTTTGGCTATGATCAATGAAAGTTATCAGTGGTGGACAATACATAGATAACTCAGGGTGGTACATTGCCTGGATAAGCTGCAATATGTGCTACTAGAAAATTGAAAAGTGACCAATTGAAGGCACTACTTGTAAATAAAATAATTAAGCAATACATGAATCGGAATGGTGCAATGAGAATGGCTGTTTCCGTCACAGCTGAACTTTTGGCATTTAAGCCACATTCATTTGAATCGCGAATTTGTCAAAACCTGTCAGATATTCAATTCTACAGTCATGGTGTCTTCTCCATGAATCCATGACTGAATCCACTAACAAGGTAAAAACATAGAAAATATAGTGGCAAAAATATAGGAATGTTGAATTGGTTTATCCAATTACTAATTAGTCCCGCCATTAGGTCAGTGTCCACTGGTACATCTACCTTAAAACCGAGTGAATGAATTGCAATTTGCATTTAAAATATTTCTAAAAGATCAGCTTACATTTTAAGAAATATTTTGGTAATAATTTAAGTATATACGAACCAATTAATACCCCACCTAATTAAAAACTGTTTAAAATACCCCGTAAAATATATGCTAATAAAAAGATTAAAAATTACAAATTACCTTTGATCCTCCAGATTCTTCATGAGATTCTTTTGAATTTAAAAGACAAACCTCGTCGAAAGACCCTACTGCAACCGAAACCGATTCCGCTCCTGCCACCTCCTCCTCCTCCCCCCAGTCCCACCGAATAAATAACCCCTGAACACTTGTAACTCGCTCCATCAACAGGCAGCACCCCCTGTCGGCGGGCCGGCTCACCAGTGGCCGTCCTTCTTGTGTATCCTCATCATGTCGTCCTTCTTCTGGAAGAACCGATTGAAGTCATCCTGGAACTTGCCCAGGTAGATGCCCGAGTTCTGTGGCGCCCTCATCGGCGAGTGGCTCGGCGAGCTGCGCTCGCGCAACTTTTCGAGCTCCTTGAGCGACTTCATCACGTCGTGCACCTCCTGCACCTCCTTCTCCGCGTCCAACGCCTGCTCGCCGCCCTCGTCCATCGCGCCCTGCACCGGACAGTCGTTGATCAGCTGGCTCAGCACGCTGGTCGCCGCCATCGTCTCCTCGATCTGCCGCTGCTCCTGCTCCTCCCTCGTCAGTGCCAGGCCGCTGTTCTCCTTCGCCCCGAACAGCTCCTTCGGCTCGTCCTCCCGCCGTTTCTTCAGCTCGTGCGGCTTGTGCCTGCTGTCCATGTACCGCTCGCGCTTCTTCTGCTTCCGCTTCTCCACCTTCATGATTTCCAGCGGGTCCTTCTCCTCCAGATGGCTCTTCAGGTCCATCGGCTCGAACCGCGCGGACGTCGAGACGAAGTGCGGGTCCGGCAGCACCTGCCCCGGCTCGTTGTACGGCGTGATCGACACCACGTCCTTCTTCACTTCCGCCTTGGGCCCCATCTTCTGGTAGTTATCGTTCACCGGCGTGATGGACAGGTCGTGCTTGATGCTCGGCAGATCGAACGCGAACTGCGGCAGAATCTTCTTCGGGGGCTCCGGCAACTCCGGCCAGTCTTTGGCGGCCCCGGGGACGTGGTTCGCGGCGCCCTCTAGTGGAAGTTTGGTGTCCTTGAATTTTAGGACAGGTTTGATCTCGGTGCTGGGCACTGCCGGCTTGATGGAGTTCGGGAAGCTCGCCGGGGCGAGCTGGTGCTGTTCCACCTTCGGTGGCTCCACCTTGGTGATCTCAAGGGAGGCTGGCACGGGGTTCTTGACGATAGGCGGGGGAGGTTTGCTGGGCGCTGGGGGCTCCGCGACATAAGGCGCGCTTGGCGCCAAATCAACGCGCGAGTTGCAGTTCGGGCTGGGGGTCGCTGGCGGCGCCACCGGCGTGCCGCTGTCTTTCGGTTTCGGCTTCTTTTTGGCGCTGCAATCAGAAGGTCGCGCGGTTGGTCTTGGACGGACAGGTGTTTGGGAGGAGTAATTCTTGTTTACCTGGTCAAGTTAAATAGTGAGTTTCTTTAAGGATAAATTGGACCGTTTATTTTCGACAAATTGTTATTGTATTCACGAAGGCTTCCGCGGCCGGATTTATCATTATCTTGGCTATCCGGGTGATGCCGCGTCAATTTGTCAGTTAACGTCGACGTTTCGGCCATCCTGTCGTGGCCTTCTTCAAGACTTACTTTTGAACTGATACCGCATTGTGGAAGATGTTGTGTTTATATACAATTTCACTAATGGGTTTATTGAACGATCCCGAAGTAAGCCAACAGGAGATGTAAACATTTCAAACAAAACAAGAAACACAGAGTTTAATACTCCTTGTTATCTTGTTGTTATTGTATTCACACCTCTTCGGCACCTCTATGGAAAGTTCAATGCCCATTAGAATTGGTGGACGTCATTATTTTGTCCTCGATCATGAATGATCGGTGACCGAAAATGACTTAATTCAGGGCTAGCAGGCCAGCGTCCAAATTTAGATTTCCAGATGTTCTTGAATCATGATAGCTTCTTTAATTTTCCTGGACCACCAACGGCTTTCCTTCATCAAAACCTTTTTTTTGTCAAACTCGAATGCATGTCCACTTTCATCTGCATGTAATGCTCAAAAGTAAGTCTTAAAGAAGGCCACGACAGGATGGCAGAAACGTCGACGTTAACTGACAAATTGACGCGGCATCACCCGAATAGCCAAGATAATGAAATTGTCATTGGGTGATGACGAAAATTTGCTAATAGACAATTTAGTTTCTCACGTAATTAATATTACCAGCAATAACGATACAGTAAACTGGATTGACATTAAGTGTTCGAGGTTTGACTGCAGTATCTCGTTTCGCAACATGATTTGAATGCGGTTGGTAAACAATTAACATGTGAATGGTAAACAATAATTAATCTTCATTGGTACTCTGTGCAGGTTGAAATTATAAGTAGAGTTACATATTTACAATCGCTAAGTGGTCTACTAATGTTTGAAGTTATCGAGCAGAGAACCACACACCAAGCCATAAAAAATCTATAAAGAGTTGGGGGATGAGAAAGAAGGGGGGTAATCCGAAACCATTTGCAGGGTGATTAATCGTTATAACGAGGGCGCAGATGTATGTTTACAAGATGTTCGCTTAGTATTATGTACATGTTGAATTAATTGCCAAGCAGAGCATGGTTGGAAATAATGTGGAGCGGAAAATCGATGCTACAAAAATAACTAGGAAGTCGATTAACATCTTCAGGAAGGGCTCAGTACTTAACTAGTCCAATAAAGAGATCACCTCCCTAGAACACAGAATAGCGAAGAACCCAAAAAAAGTTAATACCAATGGCCAAAAATAAAACATAGGAAATCAGGTGACAAACGTATGAGTTGAAGCGAATGAAATATGAATAAACTGAGACGTTACATATACATAAATTACAATTACTTTGTATTTATTAATATCACATTGTATTCCACTACATTAATTACACAAATTAAACGGTAAGTCAGTCTTGTTGATGGATTAGTGACCAAACAAATGAGCCAAACGGTGTGCGTAAAGTAACATTTTAATGAGTCAATTGTTAAAAGAAAGAGCTTGAATGGAAAGCTGTTAACTGGAATGGAGCTGGGTTAAATTAACGCGAATCTGTCGTGTTCTGCTAAAAGAAAACGGAATGTTAGATGTCAGTACAGGTTCTACAATACAATGCTTTGTCATACATACGTCGTTTCTTGGTTCGCATACTTCAGTAGTGTTGGCATGTTCATCCATCCAGCCGGCCACAAAGTTAATACTTCGGATTTCAAGAAGGACGAAACAAAGTCCTCCAGACTCTGTTTCCTCGGTTTTGCGATTTTGAAATAACTTTTCCTCGCATTCGCTATGTCTTGGACAAGTTTTCTGTTTCATCACAAAATGGATGTTATTGATATTACTATTAAAATGGACATTTTTCATACAAAATGGATGCTATTACATACTTCGTTTCATCGTTCCAAGGAAATCTTTTAGTCGGCATACTTTCCAGCATTTTCTGAGCATTAGCATTTCGGTCGTTGTTCTCCAGATCGACTGACTGATTCTCCAAATTCCTGAAAAATGAATTCACTATTAATTTGACACGCTTTCCAACTAAGTTTGCATCTGAAATTATATACTGCATTAGTTTACTTATATTGCTTTAGACTTATTTAAATTTTGTTTGTTTTGCGAGTTTAGCCGATTCTTGCTTCCATTTGGATATAAGTACACTAATATTTGTATGCAGTGAGTATGATGAGTTAAATGATACTGATGATAAACAGCCCCGCGATTTCTCCAAATGTCTCAAACAAAAGCATGATCCATGATCTTAGTAGTTGAGACAATGGATGGAAGTAAATAATAATGATGGACACAGTTGATGATATGGAGCAAGGTTGGAATAGTAACATTGAAAATGTTTCTATAGGGGCATCTTACCAACAGTACCGATACATCTCCCAGTATAAATGAGGGCTAGAGAGCAAAAAGTTTTGTCAATGTAAATCAAAAAAGTAATTTCAGAGTTCAAAATTCCTTGCTGGATTGACAAAATTATTCAACTCTAATTTACAATAATACTGTAATCTCTGTAATTTCCATACAAACTGAATATCATTCTAGATTCTGCAATGTTTATGAACAAGTATCAGTTCCAGTTGGGCTACTTACTTTTCATCAGCTACCCGTTGACAGTCTTTGTTATATTTTTCTATTACAGCTGGCATGATTGTACTAATTATGGAACTTAATCTGGAATAATGAACACGTTTGGAGATACTCAATAAATAATCAAAAAAATAATCAATTATAAATAATCAAACTGTGAAATAATTTACAGATGGAGAATAACAAATAGACTTTACCTCTGCATAGGTTCTTTGAGACGATTTTCTGCATCCATAGCACATAATTTTCTTGCTCTACTAAAGAGTGTGCTTTTGGAACAGTTCAAAAATTGTGCCAAATGTTCGTATACCTGTGTTCTTATAGTCAGTGGATTTAAGGAAAGCAGCTTTTTTTCCAAACTGAAACATTACTTAGACTATAACCAGCTGTAAATAATCTATTGTAATCAGGGTTGGAACATATTATAACAGTTTTAGAAAATCAAAAAAGCCAATTTTTTATTAATTTTTTTAGAATTTGGCCCATCTTTTTGATATTTTGTTTATTTCAAATATCAAAAAATGAGCCGATTTAACCGAAACCGGATTTCCATAAGAAAAATGCGGGATCCTTTGATTAACTTTGAACTCATTTATGAATTCATTATATACGAAAATACTTGAAACCAATTGACTGAAATCATTGCAACCCCATTATATATGAGCAATATTCATACCTTAAAAGCTCGTTATTGATAACTTCGCTAAAAAATTTGCCTTTCTTCGTACTTTCCCCATGAACTTTGAGTCGATTCACAGCATCTTTAACATTCTCTGGAAGACCGTCAGGCAACCCTATCCTCGACTCCCCCTTGTCGGTGTCGTCGCACTCCGACTCCGATCCCGGAGGACCCCTTGATTTACCCGAATCATATGTATCACGACTATCATCGTCGTCGGCCCGTGCCGCATTCACGACACTCTCAATCAGTGCATCAACTTTATCCAACTTTTTATATTCCGTCTTCTTAACGTCGATGCCATTCATAGACGACGGCTTGATGAACTTCAAATCAAACTTTTTGCCGGGATCTGACTTGAACTTTTTGCTCTTTGAATCGTTGTCATCTGAAATTGCAAACGATTTTAGAGAACATTTTAATTTCCCATTCGATTCTGATTTAAATTTCAAAAGTGTGAATAACTGTCAGAAAACAATTGTAATTACAGAATATTCAACTGAAATATCTCAGGGCATGAGTTTTATGATTTGAATTTAAATTAAAATAGTTTAATTTCATTTTTATTGAATTGAATTAATTTTAAACAACGTTATTAATTTGTATTAAAAAAAGATTAAATGTGAAATTACTGTTAAATGAATAACAGTTTTGTTTCCAGTGATTTGTTACATATTTACTTTATATTTATATTTCTACGAACCATGGTTATTCTCGACGCCATCTTTAACGTCATTTTTCCTTTTATTGCTGATATCTATTGATTGGTTCGACTTCCTCTTACCCATTGACTCGTGATTCGACTTTTTCTCTACTTCATCCATTTTCGTTTTCTGCAACGGTTAAACAAGGAAGACAATAAATATCGAAGCTCCATTAATTGGTTTGCAACACTTGTTTATACCTTTAGAGGATTCTCCGACACCTTATCCAGATCCTCTTCCTCGGATGACGAATTGTCCCGCTTGTCGGACCGTTTTGGACTGTCGGCATCTTCGGCTTCCTCTTCGCTGCTCTCGTCTTCATCGTCGTTATCATTGTCATTATTGTCATTATTGTTGTTGAGGGCTGATTCTTCGTCAGCCTGCTTGAACTCTAGAGTGCCGCAGTTTATGTAGAAGCCACCATGTGCAGTGGTCACCTCTTCAGGCACAAGTTCATCGTACTGTTTGCAAACAGATCAATTGTTTGTAATGAACTGTACATCAATGCATCAAGTTATATGATGCATTGATGATTGTTTGGTTTATCCACTGTGTATGTTTTGTGTGTACATTATGTACACTGAAAAAAATTTAAAGTCAAATCTGCTTGACATTGAACGGCTAAAATTGCTTGGCAAGTCCCAAGCAGTTTTAGCCATATTGTCAAGCTGTTTTGGTCTGACTCGGTAAGCAAAAACAGCTGAAGTTGATTCATGCCTAATCTTTCAAGCTAAAACAGCTGAAAAGTTCAGCCAAAACTTCTTGGGACTTGCCAATCAGTTTTTGCCGTTCAACGTCAAGCAGTTTTGGCTTTAAATTTTTTTCAGTGTATGTTTTGTTGTATAAAATATATTTCAATATTTATATGAATATGAAAAAGAAGAAATAAGGCATACACATTTTTTCATATTTATTTGCATTGTTCCATAAACTCTTTGGAGTATTACTATATACAACATCAATTAAAAATATTTAAAGTCAGTTGATACAAAATTTATAGATATTATTTTGATCCTAAATGTGGCAGATATCTATGAAGAATTGTTTTAATTGTAATAGGATAAAACTTTTTATGACAAAAACTATGCAACTGGAAAAATATTAATTCAAAACTGTCGCACTGACTGCTGAATATCTATTTCAGATAGATTATTACAGGTTTTCTAGTTGATAGTGGAAATTTAATCACTTATGTAAATTATAAAAGTATATGAAAGATATATGTTCTTATTTCTGTTGGTTTTACTGATTATTGTGTCTGCAAAAGATTAGTTTGAATTTGTTTGAAATATTTCATATAAAATACCTAAATATTTTAATTATTTTCAAATTTCTTGTTTCTTCTAATACCATCTTATTTAATTACCCTATTATAACACAAACGTAAAGTTAACAAAAAAATGTTAACTTAATTGCCAGCTAGGACTTTCTGTCATATTATGATTATTTACCGCATCAGAATTATCGATGAAGGAATCATTTTCATCATATCCAGCCCCCAAATCAACATAATCATCGTATTTGTGACGTTTTCTTTTCGACGAATATGCCGTGTTCTGAAAGGCAAAAAGATTGATTAATAAATATTTTGATTACTAAAATAAAGTAGAATGATTTATAAACTTTGCAGTTTTTTTGATAATTACTGTATTACTTTCTTAGTGGGAGAAGTAGCCACTTCTCCCGCATGAGTAAGCAAACATATTATAACACAGAATAAGTGATTTTATACATAAGAATGACAATTATTGAAAAAAATTACATATTTCGCCTCCAGCCGCTTAGCCATTTCCTTGAGTTGGTCTTCATCATCAGAAGCAAAAGGATCTAAACCGTTGACATTATTATCCTCCTTTCCTTTTGTCTCCTTCTTCTTCTTTTTCTGTAAACAGTAATGAAATTATTATTCTATGTAAAACATACATGAACATTAAATAATTATTATGAACATAAACATGTAGTTTAACACGTCCCTGTTCAGATAAGACATATGAAGAAAAATATTGAGCCAATAGAAAATTATTAAATAAATTATATTTCTATTAAAATGTTAATAATCATTAAATTAATGATGATGTTAATGGTGGTAACGAGTTATTAAAAGGAATAATATTGTAGCCATAAATATTAAATTAATATGCATTTATATGCATTGCTAATTCCGTGTTTTTAGCAATACGTAAATCTGTCTTAAATGTAAATAATTAACTAATATACATATTTAAACATTTAAAAAATATGATTTAGAACATTTTATATTATCGAAAAATAACATAAACATATATATTATGACGAATAATATATAAATATAATAATATATAAACATATATATGTTATGACGACGCACTAATTTTTGACAAAATTACTGTGAAAAACCTGCATTTTGATTTTTACACAAAAATCCATCTTCTTCCGTAATTTTGAATATTATGTTCTGGAATGAAATATGCATGAAAAATAATAAATTTTGGAGATAATTACGTGGGGATTTGGTATAATATCAATTTTTACGGAAATGTTGTTTGTTAACGTCTGTATGTTTGTTAATTTGTGTTGGTGATTAACGACCAATTAAATAAACAGACCTTAGTTTGTGCAACCTCTTTGGATGTCACCTTTCTTTTATTCGTTTGTTACGTTTCGACCAATGTAGATGGTCCTCATCAGACACTTTCTATAAAAAAATACAAACTATTTTGTTGAACGTTGTACAGAGAGACGGAACACAATTTTTGAAACTCATTCAGTTAAATGTTGTTTTAATTTTTTGTCATTGCAAAACGTAACTCTTTTTCCTTTCGAAAATATTGACTAACCTGATGGTGAATGTAAAAGTCACTTTGTCCATTGTAAAATAGTTGAAAAATATTGCCACGAGGGACAATAAGTCAAAGACATCAGGACAGTATGGTTGGTGACATTCAATTGAGTGTACAGGTAATGCAATGATGACAAAACTAATGAATGAAAATAAATAAATGTGTGTGTCGAATTATGAATGTGATTGTAGTCAACATAGAATAACAATACAAAGTGACACTGAAAATATACAAATTAGATGGTCATGGTAATAAAATTTTGTCGTAAATTTTATTTAATTTTTCAATGTCACATTGTTTGTTGAGTGTATATTTCGATGATTTTATATTCAGCATTTCAGAGATATTACGTTTGTTCCAATGAGGCTCGGTGTCTAGAACCTTTGGTTCAGTCCAATTCATCATATGGTCATTCGTATAAATATGTATGGTCAGGGTGTTATGTCTATCTGGTGGAAGTCTATAGTTATTTTTGTGTTCTATCACGCGGATTTCGAGAGCTCGTTTTGTATGCGTATTCACAGTCATTGCAATTAATTTTGTAAATAATGTCATGTTGTCGGAGTTTGTTGAGTTTGCCTTTGTCCTTTTTGACAAAATGGTTGAATTTGTCTACAATTTTGTTGACAATTTTGGTATTAAATTTTTTGAATTCTTTCATGAAATTTTTATTGACGTTAGCTTTATATGGTAAAATGATGATGTTGTTTTGTTCCGGATTAGATGTGTTCATATTTATTTGTTTGTTGTACTTTAGTGCAGTGGTACGTATTTTTGTGTATTTGTGAATAAATTTTTTGGGGTATTGATTCTTTAATAGTATTTCTTCGACACACTCAATGTTCTTTCTGTGAAAGCGTGGGTGTGATAAGGAAATAGCTTTATCTACAAGATTGAAGACCATGGCTTTTTTCTGATGTGTCGGATGGTATGACAAGAAATTCAGAACTCTGCCTGAGTAAGTTGGTTTTTTGTACCAATTAGTCTCAACCTTATTGTTATTATTGCTAACTTGAACATCTAAAAAGTTTAATTTCTTTTCATTTTCAATTT
The DNA here is from genome assembly GCA_022817645.1 of Ceratoteleas bidentatus. Taxonomy (NCBI): domain Eukaryota; kingdom Metazoa; phylum Arthropoda; class Insecta; order Hymenoptera; family Scelionidae; genus Ceratoteleas; species Ceratoteleas bidentatus. Next base: position 18,104 of record JABFPB010002591.1, read on the forward strand.
CCAGAGTGAACGATATTCGTTCATTGTAACTATTGAATGTATCTAAAATTGCGTCAATTTTATTTTTAGGAACAAAACAAAATATGTCGTCAACGTAACGGTAATAGTGGAAAATGTTAAAATCTAAATGTTCAATACAGTGGTTCTCAAGGTCACGCATCACCAATTCTGCAAAAATGGGAGATAGTGGTGAACCCATGGGTGAACCCTCGAATTGTTGGTAAATTTTGTCATTAAATTGAAAGAAGGTGGACTTCAATATCAGGTTGACAGCTGTTAAGACTTCACCTAGTGGGATGTTGCAATGGTGTTTTATCGAATCCCATCTTTTTTCAATGCTTTTCATCACTAGGTTGTTGGGAATGTTAGTAAATAAAGCAGTAACATCTAGGGAAATCATAACATAATCATCCGGAATATTAAAATCTTTAATTTTGTCAAAAAAGGTACGACTGTTTTTAATGGAGTGGTGTATTTCATCATTGAGGCTCTTATTTAATGTCAATTGTAAAAATTTAGAAAATTTGTATAACGGTGAACCTATTGCAGACACAATTAAACGAAACGGATAATTAGCTTTGTGTATTTTTGGAAGTGCATATGCACGAGCCAAATTAGCCGATGTTAAAAAGATGGATCTGAATTCGTTTTCATAATTCTTCCACCGATGACATATTTCTTTCAGTGAGTCAATTATTTTTTGTAAAGGATGTTGTTGGCAATCGATCCGGCGGCCCGGACTCCACAAATTTAACGAGATAAATTTGTATCAAAATTGAAAATAAATTTCATAAAAACAAAGGGATCTGGAAGCTTAAATTCATTCTCGAATTTTCGAGAATCGCCCAGATCCCAATACAAACTGAAATCGGATCGAAACGCGCTTGCGCGATTCCGATCCGAAATCAGTTAAAAGGACGAACGCGCGCGCGATCAGTTCGTAACCGACTTGATAAGTTCGTGGAAACTCCGCGTGACCCCCCTCACCCCGCGCGCGAGTCGAATTAGTGTCCATTACGCGGCCGCGACCGAGTTTCGGGTGTTCGCGTTCCGCGACCCGATAATCCGCCGGGACGGACTTTGACATCCCGGTTCGTTTCGCGCCGTCGCGCCGATAATCGAATGAGAGAACGAACGCTTGTGCGCCGCGGAGAAGCGTGTGAGTGATCGCGGACAATCGCGAAAAGCCGGCCCGTCGGCACGTGGCGATTCGGCGTGACGAGTGAGACTCGCGTGTGTGCTTGTATGTGTGTGAACGGGCGGCCGCTGGTAGCGGACAAACGCCGAGTGAAAACCGCGGGAACCCGACGACCCGGTATACACACATTTCAGGGCATGAGGATCAACCCGGACGTCCGGACCAGCTAGCCACACATTTGGGACGTCGAGGGACCGAACGAATAAAAGATAAGTCGGGCACCTTACCCAAATGTACCTTCCCCGCCGTCTCAACGGTGCACCCTTCCTTTCATTTCCTCTCGCGGTAGTCAGCCGCTGTGGTGGTGATCCGGTCTGGTAGACCGGGCCCACTTCCTTACCTGAAGGG
>JABFPB010002592.1:0-19646 GCA_022817645.1 Ceratoteleas bidentatus
TGGCATTTGATACGTTTAATAACAACGAATGTAACCTTGGCAGAGAGTCAAGCTTTCATTCCTCGAGTCTCACAGGAACGAGCGCATGCGCAGTATGTGCCAACGCGAAAGTATATTGTCACGCGTTGGTGCGCGTTGGCACATACTGCGCATGCGCTCGTTCCTCGGGACTCACCGGATTATCCGGTGAGTCCCGAGGAATTAAGCGTCAGCTAAGTGAAATATTGTCAGTTAAACTTACGAGCGTCAATCTATAGTTAGTGGAACCACTTTCAAAGCTTTAAACGTTTAATTATATCCATTAGTTCAGTGAATTTCGTGCGTTTATCGTACTGGTTCTAATCAAGGCTTTAAAACAGAAGTAATCAAGCTTTTATACTATGACATTTTTTTCCGTGTGTAGTGGATAAAGCTACACATTGTTGTTTCCTGCAAGTATTTCATCGACGATTTTTCTCATCATCAACCCATTGCGCATCTGCGTTTCCGACGATGAACTCTTCAGCATTTGAATTACCCAAAGTTAATATCAATTCCGAAGTTCCCATCAAATACTTTACGATGCGCTTCAGCTCTTTCCAGCGAGTTGGCCTGCTCTCTTTTTGGGCCAAGATTGACACACTAGCTGCTACATCTGGTCTCGTGCTTATTGATATGTAAATTAAACAACCTATCAGCTTCTGATAGTCAGAGTTGTGAAGTAGTAAGCGTATATAAATATGGATCCAGTAGTACACTTGATGACCTCTAATCCTTCAGTCCAAACATTTCAACAACATGCGTGACGTAGTTTGTTTGATAATAAATGGGCCGAAGTTGATAATATCTACTTCAATTCTTCTCAACTTGAATGGCCAAGTACCGCTTGATGTACCCTAGATCCTTCATCTCGATCTCCGATGACAGTTTTCCCTTAATCATATCCTTTAAAATAACATTCGTTTTTATGCTTTATTCTGTATAAGCATGGGTCAGCTATTCCTTGAGAAACCCCAGCTTTAATTGTGACAGTTCACGGACAGCATGTTTTAAAACATAAATGCTTTTCTTTAATAAACAAACCTGGTTTGGAGCGTTCGCGTCTTCATACCCCGGTGGTTGCTCCATATATATCGCTTCCTTCAACTCGCCGTTTAGAAATGCTTTTTTCGCATCTATGTGATGAATCAACATTTCCTGAGATGTATCAACCGTCAATAGAGTTCGGAACTTTTTTTTGTTTGCTTCAGCACAGATGCAGATACTTGATCGTAGTTGACCCCGTACTTCTGGGAAAATCCTTTAGCCACTAGCCGCGCCTTGTAGCAGCTTTTATTTCCGGCAGTATCAGACTTCAGTTTGTAGATCCATTTCCATGTAGACAAAAACAATCGGCCAATCGTCGGCACAACGTCGACGATTCTTCGCCAACCGCCGCCGAGATCCGGCCTATATAGAAACGTCACAATATTTTCGTAGGGCCCAACGTTGATTGTTGATGGTTGATTTGTGCTGTCCCAGTAATGGTCGGCCTAGCGGTGAGGTTTTCCGTTGGCTAAGAAACGGCACCGACTGTTAGCCAAACGTCGGCTCAGCTTTGGCCCTCGACCGATCTACCGGTGACATTTTCGGTGGGCTAACCAACGACACTGACCGTGGGCCAACGCTGAATCCTACTAAAACAGTGTGACGATTCGATATTGACCCGACCTCGGCAGCCAACGTTGGGCCAACATTGGGTCTATTGTTACAGTTGGCTGACCGTACATTTTTCTACACGGGTTTACAGCCAATCTTTTTCCAGTCACTCGGCAGCTCTCATTGTATCCAAGCCTTATTTTTCTTCAAGGCATCCATGGCCTTGATACACTCGTCCGTTCATTGCTAACAAGACGCCTTCCAGAGATTTCGGTTCTTCAATTTGATCTAGAACCATTTTGATCCCTTGAAGCAACCATCTTGATGGCACTCTCTTGTTTATCCAACTTGGCGTTGAAAAAAATCTCCGCGTTTCCGCCATCCGAAACATCATGGGCGTCTTCAAGTTCCCCGTCTTCATTTGGTTGCATTGCATTCTCGAATTCTTTGTGAACATTTTGATCTTGCTGATTCAAATTGAACTTGACAGTCCTGACAGTTTCCTATAAATCTTCTTCAGTCATTTTCTTTTCAGACACTTCCAGATCAGTCATGTGGATCATAGCGTAGAACTTGACAGTCTCCTATAAATCTTCTTCAGTCATTTTCTTTGCAGATACTTCCAGATCAGTCGTGTGGATCATAGCATAGAACTTGACAGTCCTGGCAGTCTCCTATAAATCTTTTTCAGTCATTTTCTTTTCAGATACTTCCAGATCAGTCATGTGAATCATAGCATAGAACTTGACAGTCCTGACAGTCTCCTATAAATCTTCTTCAGTCATTTTCTTTTCAGATACTTCCAGATCAGTCATGTGGATCATAGCATAGATCATGTCATGCGGATCATAACATCATAAACCTTGGAATGCTGATACTATCCCATGAAGATCATTGCTTTGACATCATTGTTCAGCTTACTGCCTTTCTATTTAATGTATTAACGACAATATCGATTTATTCATTTTAGATCTTAGTTTTACGGTCGAATATTTTTCATTGTTTTCGCAAATCTTCCAAGTTATAAAAATTCTTTTGAAAAACAATCGAAGAATTATGCTCTTTAATTAGGCTTTCTGCCTTTCTCTTCTGGAACATGCACAAAACATTTACATAAAAAAACTGCCAAATTCTATGTATCCGGTTTCCTTCCAGTGCAAACTGCATATGGAGTCTTATCAACTGCTCGAGTTAGTGATTGATTCTGGAGTTAGTTAAGGGGGTTTTCTGGTCTAGAAGTTTCAAAAAATCGAATTTTTTATTGCACTTTTCGAGGCCTTATATTATGCAGAATATATGGACGAAACCGTTTTGTCCGGAAATCATTCCTTATAGTCGAAATACACGATCATCGGACCGGCGTCCCGCGTCATCGAGCTCCTACAGACGGCGCTCGGAGTAACTTTTTCATACGGTTGTAAACGGTTTTCGGTTTTAAAAGTACTAGATAGTTTGGTGAAATGCCCGAGATTTATGAGATCCGGGAAAGCACACTGTATGCTCCAGGAATCGCAGACTGATGGTAAGTCCCCAAAAACGGAAACCCTTTCCAAAACTTTAAACGCGATTTCCCAAAACTCACATTCTTTTTGCTGGGCACATGGATTGCCGAAAAACTACTGGACCAATTTTGATGCCGCTTTGCCATTTTGTAGAGAATTTAATTCGCTGTGGTTGGTACCTCGAAAATCAAAATTTGCTTCAAAATTTTGGATTTTACGAGCGTTTAAATGCAAAAAAAGTCTATTTTTTAAAACTTGTTTTTTCAAATGGCCGCGATTTTGTGAAAAAATGGACGATTTAACTTTTCAGAGGTTCCAGCCATAGCTACACTCATATATTTTAATAATTTTTTTGTCTCGTCTGTTTCAGACCTCCCAGTTCAGCGCCATCTTTTTCATTGATGGTTGAACATTTTTGGACGACCAAAATTTTCTTTATATAGAGGAAAGATAGAAGAATAAAAGGGTATAAGCATTGTTTTATTGTTTGATGTTACCCCCCCCCCCCAAAATGTTTTGAAATTGAGGTAAAAATCGGACTTCTAGACCAGAAAACCCCCTTAACAGCGTTCAGCACATCAGAGACTATAGCAGTTGATCAATGACCTAGAGCATCTTAAATTCAAGTTTACAGACACTTTTTCCGTACACCCTGACTTTGAATCCATTGGGAACGTTGAGATTGTTCATGGTATCCAAGGAGACGAAAAATCTTCTGTCACTTGCTATAGGGCAAGTAGCCCCTGAATAAAAAACCCAACCTACAATCTTCACAATCGAAATCATGAACAGGAACTATTCTTCTACCTTATGGATCTTCTCACCTTTAAATGGCTGCTCCTTTCTCTGAAAAAAAAGTTCCGCTGTTTTAGCGGGAAACTCATGCAGTTTTAGCTTAGGAACCCAAGCAGTGCATGCCACGCTGTAACCGCGTTAGTAGCCAAGTAATTTTAGCGGTGTGAGATAAAGCAGTTCACGGGGTATTCTTTGAGAGTGATTTTCAATTCTTCGTTTTTATACATCAATAAGTACTAATTTATTGGCATTGTCAGCTGTCAAAACTAAAACAAAACATAGCGCTTCCAACGCCGCCGAATCTGAACGCCAAGCAAGCGTAGCGAGCTTGGCGGGCTTAACTGCTTTGTTGCCACGTTAATGTAAGGCGTGGGGGACACCGCTGAAACTGCTGGAGGAACCAATGCAGTTTTAGAGTTTTATTTTTTCCAGTGTTGGTTTTCCATTATTCTCACGTTTTTCCTTCTAGAACTTGTATTTGTGACAATCATGTTTAGCATGTCTTGAGCACAGACTGTTTGATATCTTTACCACTGTCATCGACCAAAAGTTCAATTCATCCTCGAGCTTGATCGTCCCGCATTCGCCAATCTGGGACAGCTCTAGCGTTGGATTCATTTGCTGCTAACGAGCTTCGCTTCACTCAGGACACTCCATAATTTCTCCTTCATCAGTAACATTTCCATCCGGTACTTCCAGACGAAATAGTTTTCGCCATTCAGCTTCATGAGACTTATTTTTGCTTTAGCCATGTTTACTGCTGCTTTGTTCTCTGGCTTACCAATTTTTTTGAAACTGGGTCCATAACCCGTTCAATCTTGATCCTAGCGTTGATAAATGCCAAGAGATCAGAATTGTACAGTCAGAACTAGGGTTGGGTGACAAAAGTTAGAGCGGACAAATGACGTCGGTTCGAATACAATTATAAAATTCAAGTTAATTGTAATATCTGAATGTGTGCGTGAATGTGTAACTTGAACAGATATATGAATGTGTGCGTGAATGGGAAACTTGAACAATTCTTGGACACTGTCGCAGTGGCTGGATTTTCATTAATAATCATAATATAGTCAAATCATTTGATAGATAACTAATTAGAAAAAAATTAGCACGAATTTTAACACTTTCGAATTATTTATATTGATGAATAATGCGGGATCGAATTATTAAATTGTAATATAATGATGGGTTCCTATATGTAAAATAATCAATGGTTCCCATCGTTACTTTAAACCTCTATCCGGGATCGCTTATCACCTCTACTCGCACGGATTTCGCGCCATTCAAATTTGAGGTTATTTTTATACCGGATCGGCGAATGCACTGATGAATCCCTGCGATTCGCGCAACTTTTCACAGACACATTTAACGATATTCAAAATGATTGGTCAATCCCTTCTTCTTTCACAACATGACGGTTTCCGGGGACATTCCTGATAGAGAGTTAAAGCAACGATGGGAACGAAAGGGTTAAGTATTTAAATATAGAATTTGTCTATTATATTTCTTTAATATTTAAATAAAGCGTCCGGCTATAGGGACACTGCTGTCCAGAAATTGGTACATCTTCATGTAAGTTATTACATTAACTTATTTACCTTGAGGCAGAGTCCACTTTTCTGCTGCTCAGCTCGTTTCTAAAACACATAAGAAAACTGAATATTAGACATGCGTTAATCCAACATTCATTAATAAATATCAGATTCTAAAATTACAATTTGTCTCAGTAAACTTCCTTATGAAGTTTTCAAACAAATACATGTCGATTAAAATTACAATTAATACAATTATTAATATTGAACCTTCCACCTAAATTGCAAATAGCCTCAATTAAATATATCATCAACCCTCAAACCTAAAATAAACCTAAAATACCGGCAAAAAGTTCGTGATCCCTGCCATAGCAAGGCATGAGTTCAAATGTCCAAGCCTTCCTGTTGACCAGACCAATTCATCCGGCCTTGATTAGGTCAGAAATAATACAAGTTTGAAAAATGAGGTAAAATGCGCAAAAAATGAGATTTTTTAATTACTGTCAAAAACTGCATCGAAACCGATGCAGTTTAACCAGTTTTTATTTTCGTGTTCAAGAGCGAAGATTTGAACCTTACTTTGAGAGTGTTCACGAACTTTCTGTCGATAGTGTACCTGTAAGTCTCAACCATATACTGCCCCCAATTACGACATCTGAATCAGTTTTGCTCTGTCTTAATCGTAATTACTCTGAAAAATCAGTCAGCGAATCCATCAACCAAACTGGCCGCTCGTCCATCTTAATCAGGCATCGAATCCCTAGCCGAATAATATGCCATTATAATAATTCGATTCCGAGCCGTGGCTGGCGAAAAAGTAACGAAACGAAGGAGACGAAATTGGCAATTGTTGTGTTGCCCCCTCATAAGTACTATGCACTCGGCCCCTCGCGTACTCTCGTCTCTTTTTCTCTCGGCGTCTCTCTCCAACTTGGTCGTGCCGCTCGCGTGGTTTCGGTCCGACTCGTCTTCTCTTTACCGAGACTCGTCTTTTTTTCTCGGGAGACGCCCATCTTTAACAGCGCGACCACGTGTTCCACACGCTCTTGCATGCGTACGCGTGCGTGAACGTGTCGTGAATGCATTCGCGTGTACTTGAGCGCGTCCCGAGTAGACTCGAGCAAACTGAGTCTCGCTTCAAGTCACACCTGCTCCTTTTTCCCACGAGATCGCTTGCCTTTGGCCCGTCGGCTGGGCCTGGGCAACACGAAGACGCCGCGCGGGATATGTCAAACGGTCAACGATCGACTTCATCTTTTCCCTTTCCCCAGCGCGGCCCAAATTAATTCGACCCTGAAATAACGACGGATCCCGGCCGATCTCGCCCCGATTCGACGATTCGCTACGCTACCAATTTTCCCCATTTCTCGATATCCAATGATTAATTAGAGGCTTTTGAGAATTGATAAATAGATAGATAAAGAGCAAAAGAGTACTTCGGGTGGTTGAAAATGAATTGTTGTGCAGGTATAACATTTTTCTGCCATATGTGATTAGAAAAAAGGTTAATAGAAAGCAGAGGGAGTTCACGGCGTGAAATGATGGGCAAATTGCACGATTGAAAATTATGAAGTTTGGGTATCAAGTTTTGATTTATTTCTGATATTTTGTGGAAGATTGTTTAAATCTGAACTGAGAAGTTGGGTCGAATGTTTTTAATCTGGAAGACACATTGGAGTTGACACATTTGAGTCGAAATTCTCAGATGTTGAAACTGAAAGAGATTACCTGTCGAATGAAATAATATAAGAGAACTGTAACATGTTTACGGTTGATATGTTGAAAAAATCTCTTAGGATAGATGGATGTTAATGTTGAGAAATTCAACAGCGAAATAAAGATTGCTATTTGCATATACATATAAATAACAATAAACTGAATAAATAATTCCAGATTGCTCGTTATAGTTCCTACTACAATCTTTTTCAATATTAATACATTTTTTAACAAAAATCACCAAACTGACAAATATTATTTTCTTCCATTTTTGAACACGTTATTTACTCGTAAATTTAATTACATCGTAATCAAGACATATTATTACTGCACATATTAAACTTACAGTTGTCGCCTCAACGTAACGAAGTTGGTTAAATCCACTTAGTTTTAATGAGGAGTTACATTTGGTATTCCAAACGAACTTGTTTCACTTTTCCAATATTAACAATGTTACTTACCATACATTACTCTGTGTGTATCATTACTTCCAACTTGACAAGTACTCAAAAACACATTCCTTCTTCAACACCGAAAATTATCATACCAAATTAGTCAAAATAAACTACGGTACGGGAGAAAGCGGTATCTTCACTAAACACATCAATACACTGTGAGAGACTGGTTTGAAAACACTTGAAGACGGTAATGATCCTATTTTTGTAGTCCTCTTTTTACAGCAATTTTGCAGCAGGAATAGATTCTCGGTGGGAGATTCTCAAAATGGCTTCACAGTTCGTTTAAAGGTATAATTATCGCCTGCCATAGATAATGAATTTACGAATCCTCCACTTGAAAATACAAAACAGCAATTTGGAACCTCCTCGAGCGTCGAAGTGTTCTAAAAATGGAGCAGCCTTTCAATACCATTTGTTTTTCTAGTGACACGCGGAAAGCAGAGTACTTGCAACATAAGCAAAAATCTTCTCATTAGACAGCCTTCATTGATCTTCTTTGGAGAACGAACCTCTCAACTCATCCTGACTTCGAATAAACCTGCTGCGCTTAAAAATCGCCATTCATCCTATCGTCCAAAGTTATTGCAAAAGTAAACATCATTGTTTACTTTACGTACGTCTGTCAACCATAATAACAATATAACTTTGCACTGCCGCGATTAGATTGTAGGAACATCTTTCTCTAATAATTATCGCGTCTCGAACAATAACCGCGAGACCTACTTAACCTCTCGCGCGCCTTTTTTTGGGCGCGCTAAAACGCCCGATCGGCGCGCCGATTGGCGCGGTTGAAAAAACGCTCGCGCCCGACACGTTTCACGCATCGATACTAATTTCCGATCATTTTTATTACGCCGATAATTGCACCGCGCGGGAAAAGTGCGCCGCGCGGTGCCGGTGATTATTACAATTATCCGATCATAATCCGATAAATGCACGCGAGTACGAAAGGAAGCACGTGATGAGAAAATTGCGAGGCTCGGGCGGCGTCGGGTCGCGCGGCGTTTATTGCGCGCTTTTTGTTGTTCGAGCGTATAAAAGTGCCTGATGATACGTCACGATTTGCAAATATCTTTTTCAATTATCATTTTTTAATAACCCCCTGGACTCATTCTTCACGAGCGTGGAATGAACCCGCAGCTTTTTTCGTCTAGCTCGTTGTTGCTGCGTCTTTTTATGTAGGAAAGGATAAATTAAGGAACACTTTTTGCCCCGCGAACTAATTGGTTCAAATGCCCAGTACAAGTGTCTGGGCGGTCGATGTTTACACTTTTGCGGAAAAGGCAATTATAAGCCGCGTTTTATCACGATGGCTTCGTGAAAATCGCCGTTTCAAAAACAATGGCTTTATTGAACGATTTATTTAACTTGCATTAACATTTACTGGGACAGCTTCGTCATTTTCGGACAGCCGAGCCTTCAATCAGGATTCAGTCGTTATGTAACGTGAATGATTTCAATAAAATGTTTAAGTAATGTCTCTCGCACGAATACCACCAAATTTGCATGTAATTTCAGGTGCGCTTGATCATTGCGCTCTCTCGCCCATGTATCACATTGACGTTCCTGGATGTCACAGCCATTATTACGAAAACGTCAGGAAAGCGCAAAAAATATTGGAGCCAGTTAATTTTCCGTGAGCTATTTATAGCACGCAACAGGTTAACGCCTACGTTTCAGGACTAGGCACGGTTAAACGAGAAAAGGGCGTTTGCACGGGAGATAGCTGTAGCCGATTGCGCTTCGGGCTAAGCGTTTCGCGTTTTTTACCGCGGATGAATTATAATGCGCGCTCGCATAATCGAGGGCTGCCTAGAGCCAGAAGTGCAGGGGCCGGGCGAAAAATGTTTCCTCTATTTATGATGCACACGGCGCAGTATTAGCTGCCGCTGTTACTTCTGTGCCGCGCCTCACCGCTGTGACACGTAAGATGTAACGATTATAAATGTAGCCTCGTTCTCTTTCTTTTCCCTTTTCGGTTTTTAGTGCAGAGCCCCGCCGGGTACAGCATGCAATCGAAATATTTCGCGTTGCCCAAGATAATAGTTTTAAATGGTAATGAGACAACCAGGGGGCGCCCTTAAATTTCTTGCCGACAAAAATCTACTGCTTAATCCGCTGCTCGTATTTCTTTATATTCAAAATCGCCCTGCTCTTCCTTTTGCCAACTTTTGTTTCTTCTTATTAAGTGCTCCGCGCTCGAAACTTCTTTTTTCGTAAAAGAATACTTGCAGCGAAATACCGTTTCACCGAAAGGCAATGAGATCGTCCGAGTGTGATTGTTCGTTTGAAATAATCCCAACGAAACCGATACGGAAATTGTTGATTTCACAGAGACGTAAGTTTCGACATAACTTGTAACAATCGGAACGGAATACGTAATTTCATAATGTTTGTCAGCCGATATATAAACGCGAATTCGTAGCCATTGGACGCGATTCGATCTCTCGAGTCGATAAAAATGCAAATATTTACCAAACAATCAAATCAGATTTAATTAATTTCAGCCGGCCGGGGCGATTTGTTTCGCGCCACTGATTCAAATAATTACAATTTATCGCGCGCGCAATCGACGTCTCGGCGCGCTCGCCGCAAATCAAACGATTATCTACCCCGCGAACATTGTACTTTTCTTTCGACGTGCGTAAAGCTTGTGTATACAAACAATGAGTGGACGCTGCGATTATTATAATGAATGGCTGTCATAAATTTCACCGCAACATTTTTCACCCCGCACTGCACACACGTGTTTGCTAAAATGAGCACAATAAAGCTCGCAATTTATCGCAAATTTGCGGCTGCGCTCGTGTTCGCAAATGTTGCAAACCTGCGATCTACAAGTATAGTGGAACCCCGTATCATGGCGACAGATTATTCAAGTCAGTAATTGCATTTTCGTCGAACGCAGAAAGAAGATCTGTTAATAGATCTTTTGACATTACAGACTGATGAATAAGTTACTATTATCTTGCAAATAATTCGAAAAAATGTTAAAAAATTGTTCAACTAGTTGAGAAATGTTTCAGTTTTAACAAGGTTCCGTAGCTTAATTAACAAATTGATAAATTTCATTGAAAATGTATTCTTATACGCCACTTGTGGACACAATAAAGAATCAAAACAACTCTTTCACGATTATGAAGCAGCCGATATTTGCAAGCAGATAACAACAACTTGTTGGTTGCTTATCATCTGCAATATTTATCGATCAATTTCCGTACCGCGTGTCCCGCCGATTAAACGCGACTTATCAATACTCGTTACATTTTATCACCAGTAAACGTCCCGCGTTGTAGTGCCACAAGGAAAGTTCGCGAATTCGGCCGGTAGCAACTCGCGGAAGCAATCAACGATAGAACTTGATACTTGATTTGTTTGGAAAGGAAAGCGGAGCTCGTTATACCGGTCCAGCTGTCCGATCATTTGACATGGCACAAACGCGTACGCAGCGCACGAGAGATGTCAGCGGTGCAAACCGTCTTCGTTCACCTCGCAATGCGACTCGGGTATCGTGTCGGCTGACAGAAAATCCGAGTCCTCCGAGAAATAATAATGCCGCTTCTCACGAGCCGGAATATGCTAATGACGGATACCTGATGACCAACTGCACGTTCGATGTTAATATCGTCTCGAGTTAATGAATGAATTGGCAGCGACTTAATTGGGCACCGACGTAAATTCGTATTTTCGAATTCGGTTCGTTTGTCGGTCTTAATCAAGATTTTGTCGTAAATTTCAAGACTTGGTCGCTTCAGTAACTAAGTTTTCATTTCAACAGTCGACCCGGACAGCCTTATTATCAATAATTGTATTTTTAACGTTGTGTTTTCGGGTTGGTCCAATGTTGGCCGTTCATTTCGTGCTTGGGATTATAATGTTGGTCGGGAATTAGGTTCGGTTTTTGCGGTGTAGTGAGTTTTTCGAAATTATGACCAAGAGTTTAGTGTCCATTATGCCGGGGTTAGATAGTAAACGGCAGTTAAAAAGGACTCACCGGTTTACAACTTAATTTTGTAAAACAACGAACGACGCAGGTACAAAACGGCGCCGAAACGGGCGCGGTAACAATTTAACACAATCGCGCTCTAATTGAACATACCCCAACGCGACATTTTGCCCGCCACAAAACCTGCAAACTTTCCCACATGTCCGGATTCCGCGCTTGGCATGGTAATTGTACACCTTTTGCCCTACGCAAAATAAATTCAACGCTTTCATCAAACCCCATTATCAATGCACCGTACCACCCTCGAAAAGGGCCGTCACGAATTCCGGCACATCCTTTCAGGGTGCCCCAAAACACCCTCATTTCCCAACTTCATTCTCCACGGCATCTCCACAAAAACAACCGTTGAAAACTCCCCCGGAATAACGAATTCCTCTATACATTTTCCAGACCATAATAGTCGAACGCAATGCCCACACAATTAATCTTGGTGGTCCATTTCAGCAAGGGTTCCGAGTGAGTAAGAGACCGTTGCGCCAACCATGAACTCGTTTCAGTTGTCCTTGTTCAGCGTTGTCAATTTTTTATGACCAAATGTGAAATTCGATAGTTTTGTGCTTTATGTATTTTCACGACTTTTGATCGTTCGTGATGATATTTTATTCCGCATTTTTTCAAACTTTCACTCTTGAATGTTAGGATGATGCATAATGTATTTATTTACAATTTGTTTACATTTTTTAATACATTTTATTATAAATTATTATTTTTGAATGTAGACATATTTTATTAAAAACAATGGTGAACAGTAAGAAATGCAGATTTGTTAGTTCTGTTTTGTTTGATATTTATAATAACAGTGCACAAACCTCAAAAAATATATTCTAAATTTATTGAAGTAAAATACAAAACAAAGGTTTTAAAAAAGCACTTTTGATGTTCAGTAACCGATATACAAACATCGATTTTCAGAATTACTTATTGTTCAGAACTACTTTTTTGAAACTCAAATTTTTCAAAACAAATTTTATTACATTTGTTTTATTAGATTGAAATATAAGAAAATCCGGCAACAGTCTGGCTACGCCATACTGTTGCCGGATTTTCTTTTCCATTGGGCTATCTTCCATAAGACAAGTCAAACACATTTGTTATTAAATGGAGGTTAATTTCAATTATTTTGTACATATCTCTGTATAAAGAAAATTTGTTCGAATTATCATAATATTTTTATTCGTAAATAATTTTGGATCTTAGTTGTAAAATTGTGTAAACATGTTTTTTTACATAATTTAATTTAAAAAAAGTTGTCTAAACGAATTCAAAAGTTAAGCTTCAATTATCTATTTTGTCAGAAATCCCTAAGCTCTATCAATCATCATCTGTCATTTTCGACGGGTGCTACCGAAATATCTTTAAAAAAATATCCTATGCAATAATATCCTATCTAATAATATCATAAGTGAAAGAATATCCTAGTAAATAAACATCCAAAGTAAAAATCTTTACTCCCACATTTCACTCTTCAAACAGGGGCTACAATCTTAAAAAAAGGGGGTGATAAAAATATACTTATTACAAGTAAAAATACTGAATTACCGTTATTGTAGGTCCAAATATGTGTTAATAAAAGCAGTACCAAAATCTGGTTTCAAAAAAATCATAATCGATTAAGTAGAACCTGTTTTGACTGACGAAAATGATATTATGCTGTGATTTTGTAATGCTCTTCAAATACGCTGTTTTCAGTACTCACTATAGTAACAAGTAATTCTAAAATGATTTATTGAAAAAGTACTCTGGATGTCTTATTGTCTTGACATGTTACAGTAGACATGTCAAGTAACATGTCAAGACAGTACGACAAATTCTAAATAATACTGTCTTAACATGCAAGACAGAATTGTTTAGAATATTCGAACAATTTTAGACTTTTTCAAACTTTGAAGATGTCCTAAATATCTTGTAAGATAATTTTCCACCGATAATACTCCTCCATCCCATAACTGACAAGCCACTGTCTAATCCCACATCATCGAGATTACATAATCCCTCGAAAAAGCTCCCATCTTCCCCGACCTCCTCGACTTCTCTCCCCTGAAAGATGGAGCGTCAGGTCGCCACGTTCCCGGCACGATCGGCAGACCGTAGGCGCATCCCCGTTGAAGACGCGGCGCTCGAGTCCGGGGGTGCAAAGTCCGCTGCAAAGTCGGCCGAGACTTTTGGAGGTCGCGGTGCAGGAGGGTGCCGTGATCAGGACGGGGACAGGTGTCGACGGGAACCAGGGAACCTCGAAGCCACCGAGTTCTCACGCGCAGAAGCACAGCTGCCGCCGCTGGATGCGACTGAGTGAGTGCGAATGGGCACATCTGTGTGCCGCGCACCTACACGCGAATCCGCTACGAAAATACCATCACACTCCCGCGCACTCTCGACACGTGACTCCCGCGTGGATGGGCCGGCGCATGTGTGGCGATGCGCCGGGCACACTTCGTCCCGTAAATGGCGCATTCACGCGCACATCCACACAGGAAGGGTGCGTTTGCTTAAGGGCGTGTGGCAGGTCAGGGCTCTAACCCATCTAAAATCAACATATATGGCACATACATCATCGTACATGTATATATATATTAGGGTGTCCGTTATTTTGGCGAAGTCGGAAATTTGTTACTGTCACCCTCTAAAACTACTCGTAATAAATAAAAAAATAGTTGAGCCGTCATCGCAGGTCCGAAAAATGACTTTAACATTGCCTCAAGAGGGGTAAAAATTTACATGTAATTTAAATGGGAAAAATGCCTTTTTTTCTACTTTTATGTATAATTTTTTATTTTTTTATTTTTTCAGTCTAAATTGCAAGTCATTTGAATTAAAATTAACGTCGTGGCGTCAATTTGAGTAATACGAAGTTTGAAACATATAAACAACAAAAACGTTATATAAGAATGTCAATTAATATTTCAATTCTGACCCCAAAAACTCCACGTATTTTGAACTAACTGACAATTATTTTCGAGAAGCATATTTTCAAGAATAGTGATTTCTAGTTTTGAAGTGACTCGTAACCTCAAATATAAACATCAAATGTTTTACCAAATACATGCGCGCGCATTTATTTACCCTAGTAAAAACAGAAATATATTCCCAATATATTTCAGCAATTAGAAATATATTCCCAATATATTTCAGCAATTAGAAATATGTTCCCATGATTTTTATTCCAAACATCACAATATATTCCTGATATATTGCAAACATTGGGAATATACTGGAAGTATATTGCGTGAATATAATGGGAATATATTTTTGTATAAAACATTTGCTTATAAAAACGTAGTTTGAGTTTAACATAATTATTGTGTATATATTGATATTGAGTATAACATATTATTGTGTATATATTGATATTGACAAATATAGCAGTATTTTTATTATCATAATGTTTTATATATAGTTTGTTGATATTAATATTGGATTCAAAAGATATTCATAAGATACCTGTTTTATATTCATTATAATTACATTATTTGTTTATCTGATGTTAGAGTGTTTAGATCTGATTGGGCGTCCAGAGCGAGCTCCGGCGGAGGGAACCGAGAGGCGGAGCCCCCTGAGAACAAAAAAAGAAATTTAAAATAAACAAAACATTTTTGATATTTGTAAACATTTTTCATCCTTTTAAGAAGTTGATCATTGAATGATCGATTTGAACTTGTTTGAACTGCCCGGACTTTATCACTATATTTTCAGGGGCGAATCTTTAGAGGGGGGTTCAGAGGAGCAACTTCTAGAATAAAAAAAGATTTAATAATTTGTCCAGTGTTTTGAAACATTTATAAATTTTATAAATGTTTCAAAACATTTATAAAAAATATAAATCTTTGGCAGTCATTGAGACCGCCAAAGACCGACAGAGACCGGCAAAGACCTGCAGAAACCGTCAAAGACCGGCTGAGACCGGCAGAGATCAGCAAAGACCAAGGGAGATCGGCGGAGACCGCAGAGACTTGCAGAGACCGTCAAAGATCGGAAGGCTCTGCCAAATACCGGCAGAGACCGGCAGAGACCGACAGAGACCGGCAGAGATCGACAAAGACCGGCAGAGATCGTGGGAGATCGTTGGAAACCTTTGGAGACCGGCAGAGATCCGCAGAGGCAGATATTATAAATTAACAAAACTTTTTTTGATAAATTGTTATTTCGTTTTTTCGTTAATTTCCCAGGTAGATATCGCCGAAGTGTTGCCGACGCTGACTATCGTTTCGGGCCCGGCCTGGTACCGTTTAGCGACGTCGGCTACAGTTCGGATTGGGACTATGTCCCAATCCGGCCGCGGTCGGATTCAGGGCCCGAGCCGGGATCGGATTACAGGCCTCGACCGGGATTGGATTTTGGGCCTGGGGTGGGGTCGAGTTTTGGACCCGGGCTAGGGTCGGATACCAGGCCTGGCACGAGGTCGGATTCTGGGCCCGACACAGGCTTGGACATAGTCCCAATCCGACCTCCAGCCGACTGCCGGCTTACGGTGCTCGGGACCGTGCCGGACCTGTGTCGATGGTTAATGTCTACCTGGGTTGTTAATTTTAACAAATTAACAAAAATGGTTTTGTTAATTTGTTAATTTTAACAAATTAACGAAGCTCCTTAACTAGATATAAGTCCCCTTAACTAGATATGAAAATATACCGAAGTTCTTGCTTATCATTCACATACTTTTTTCCGTGTACTAAAGACACTAACTCCGCTGTAGACTTTCGACATAACCTTAATAGTTTTCGTAAATAGTAAATCACCTTTTTGTTTGCTCAATTAATTCGGTATGGCTCCCGGTGATTGCAAATCTTTTGGATAAAGGTTAGTGTCATATAGTGAGAACAAGTCATTGTTATTACAAGGTATGTATTACATTTTTGATGACTCATATTTAAGTACCATTTTCAACTTTCCAGACACTTTGTAGGATACGCCAATCCGGCCAAGACGATACGCCGCTGCGGGCCCGGATTGACGTCGGCTGGTGGGCCCGTAACGGGCTTGGCCTTAGTTACAATCCGATACTGAACAGGGTACAATACCTGGGTAACGATTCGAGGAACGAAGGTTACGTTCGAACTATTTCGACAATGGTTATCGGGGACCTGGTAATCGCGAAATGAAAAATGTCGAGTTTACCACACTAGTTGTCTGGAACAATTCTGATAAACGTTGCCGGGAGATTACAGTCGTAAAAGACGTCGGATAATAAACACTTGGGCTGATAAAAAAACTAAACAAATAAAAGCGCCTGCGCTCAAACGTGTTCCCACAGTTTGTCTCAAATAATTGAAACATTCGTAAGCATTTCTTAACGCTTATTACCGTTAAACGGAGACACCTGCACCCTTGAGAATAACACTGACCCAGTGTTAAAATGGGTGTTTAATCAATCGGACTCGCTTGCCTGGAATATGTGTCACGTTCGACTGACAGCAATTGCGCTGACCCCCGTAATTACATTCCGTTGTATCAAAAACACATTATACGCCATGCGATATATCTTTAAACACCAAATTACACTTAAATTCGTCCGTTAATCAAAGTACTTCTTTTTTGCCTGCACCTTCTGGAGGCACAGGGAATAATCATTTTACACTCCTTTTCTGCGCGAAACGTGTCTTTTGTAGGACGGTATGATAACTCAACATTTGTTGGCGTACGGTTAAGTGGTTGACATATATTTTCAAAATTACCAGAGCGAGAACAAAAAGTGTAATGCCAATTTCAGGTAAAGTATTGACAAATAAAAGTATTTGGGAATAATATTTATGTGAAATATTTAAAAAACGGTATTTCACAATTTTAGATACTTAAGTTACTAATCCTGGCAAGAAATTCTGAATTTCTTTTATTATAGTTATTTTTAGTCAAGTTTTATGTATTTTTGTCCCAGTACTATATGCATATTCAAAATAAAACACTTTTCTTCTACTATTTGAATTAGAGGAAATTTGTGTTGGATCATCCTTTCAGAATGCTACCAACTCTTAAATCTCCTATTTCCTAACCAAAAGACCTATTCCTACCTTCCAAAAGAACCGTTCTTCCGGTCTGCAGGCAACCGTTCACCCAGTTTGGACGAACGGTTCGCCCAAACTTTGCGACTTTTTCGCATTGGGTTAGGCGGTTCTCCAAAAGGGAGAACGGTTAACCCACTGTCGGTAAACCGTTCGCCCATAGATAGGAGCAATCGCTGGCGTACGGTTCACCTATTTGGACGAACGGTTCGCCCAAGATTTTTTCCGTGAATATATGAAAAATAAATAATCCAACGTCAAGCAGCGACGGAGAGTAAATACCCGCTCTTACCCGGCGTGTATTATATTCCTATCAGTATCAATTGAGCGCGAGTTCCGAAGTGAAGTCTTTGTCCCTTAACTTCCGAGTCATCGCAAATAACGCATCAAGTGACGTGGCTTGAGTGCTTACTTTGCGTAGACGTGCGTCCGACTCGGTGCGCGCGCGGATTATGGGGATACCGGTTTGTCCGGCAGCACACTCCCATCGACAATTCGATGCGAGGAATCGTAATTACTGCCGCGCGGCATCGATATAATCTCGTGCCTCCCATTATCTGCCGCTGACTGATGGTCCGAACCGGTTAGACAGTGCCGTCAATGTGATTGGCTCGCGTGTTCGAATGTCAACCAAATCGGCCGCTAACGCACTACTTCGTTTCGTCGGCCGAATTATTGCCTTTGTCGTTTATCATTTCGCGCGATGAATTATTGCTTCTTTCTGCCGCAAGGTTTTGTTTCGTTTGAGTTAATTATCCATCACGAGAAAAGTGCGCATCAGAGTCAAGTGCTCTACCGAGGACTGGATAGTAGCGTGAATTATTTGCACCGAGCAACTGGACGATTACAAATAATAAATAGGATCGGAAACATCGAGTGACAGATGGCGGTACAGATTGGTGATGAACAAGATTGCCGGGACCAATCCTGGTTCCGCGATGGATGGTTTTTTATTGACAAAGTAATGCGTAGTAGACATAAATTAGAGGAGGATAGTTTGAATTATCAAAAGCTTAAAACCGTTGTGGTTAACCCTTCAGCTCCCAGGTCGGTAATAGATACCGACCCATGCTCCAGTATCTACAGCCCAGGTCGGTATCAGAAACCGACCTTATCCAAATGCCGATTTCTCAAGAACTATTCAACATAATTATATCAAATGTATTATTTTAGCATGTTTCCTTATTAAATTGATGTTGGGGCCTGGATACTAAAAAGCTTCAACGGACATTGGTACGTGAACGCTTAATATTTCGGAATTGTACATCCAAAGAATGGTTATAGTAAATCCGTAATTACTGGAATTCTGACCAATTTGATTATTAACGTAATCATCTCCATCAACCATTATCTATATTCGATCGGCACTCTCAGAAATATTCGATTTGTTTGAAAAAGGCTGTCTTTTTTACAAGAACTTTTTTTAAAGCATACATTATTTCGTACAAAATTATCCATTTTATTTCAAATCAACACACGGAGGGAAAAATGCATTTCAAAAGTGCTATACTTTATAGTAATTCAAGGACGAAGCTTCCAAAACAGTATAAAGTACTATATTTTGTAGTAGAATGGTTATTCTAAAGAAATAGTTGGTTGAATTGACTAAACCGCCATAAACCGTTTTGTTCGCTTAACAAATTATTTAGTCCGTTTTACCTAATCATTGGTTCATTTGGAGTGGCCTTATTGTCCACAAAAATATATGTCTGCACCGCAGATTTGTCCACAATACTAAATTTCCACCATGCTAAATATTCACAATGCTAAATGTTCACAATACTAAATGCAAAAAAAAAATACAAAATACAAAATACTAAAAAACATCCAAAAAATGGAAAAAACAACACAACACAAATGCAAATGTTACAAGAACATCGAGATTTTTATAACGAGTCGAGTCGGCGAGTTAATTGCCGCGGGGTACGTCTCGTAAAGGCGCGCGTGCAATTACCCTAGTAGAAATTGTACGAAATTGATGGGGTTGTGATCGGGTACGTCACGCATGGAATCGATGTGGCCCTTAT